>CBVK0101841785.1:0-11425 GCA_900067695.1 Picea abies
GTTTAAGGTAAGACTATCGGATCCCTATACTTTGTACTTTATGCATGAATTTGGGGTGTTGTCGGGATAGTTGTTAAAAGTAGGATACTTTAGACGGTTATCTCTGCCTACACTTTAGAACCCCATTTTAGTCCATAAGGGGGTTTTCCCACTACAGTAGAATTGGCGACCATACTGGGGAGACTCTAGGGTTATTAGGGGATATTTTTGGTTGTTTGGATTGGTTTAATTACCTCTTTGAGTTCTTTGTAAGTTGTTGAGTCTTTAATGGATTTTGGTCTATCATACTAGTAGTCCCTGCCTTGTCATCTTTGACTGTTGGTTTTTGTTTTTGAGAAGTTACAGAGGTATACACAACCCACAGTGGGTCTACCCACGTACATACACACCCTATGTTTGGACAACCCACATACATACATAGGCTGCTTAAGTGTCAGTAGTGTGCCTGTGTCAGGAATCCCTTTTCTCAAGAAGAGGTAGTCATCCTCTTACCTGATTGAAGTCTGACTTCTTAGGGGCTTCTTGATATAGTCCTGGTCTCTGTAGTTACAGTCTTTGAGCCTAGGTTTGACATCAGTTTCTTTATCTTTGAATGATTTCCTGTGTTTTTCGTTGAAAGGTTTTTTTTTTTTTATGAGTCTCTAAGTATTTTCTTTATTAGCCTTTATGGTTCTTTTAGTGACTCCCTACGATTTGCAGTAGACCTAAAGTCAGTTTATTGGGTCTTGTCTTGTCTTTAATTTTCCCTTTTACTTTCTTTAGAAGAAAAGAAAAGAATTCATTTTCAAGTTTCTTATTTTGAAGCATAAAAAAAAAAAAAGATTTCAGTTTCTTGTTTGGTTAAGTAGTAAGGTTAGTTGTCTTTACTTTTCAGGAAGAAGAGTGTTTTCTTAAGTTCTTTACTAAATAATTAGGACTTTAGGTAGATCGTAGTTGAGAGAAATTTAGTTTTGAGTTTTTCTTTTAAAAATATCTTAGAAAGAAAAGTTAGTTAGAAAAGTTGGTTAAAGAGTTTGCAAATCTTTGTTTGTTGAAGAAGAAGTAATTTTGTTTCCATAATTTGTTCTTCTCTTTACAAACACCATCAATTTCATTTTCGTTCCTTTGACTTAAGATAAACCACTTAAAATTAACGCTTAATTAAAATTAATCAAAATTTCATGTTTGTAGGGTCCATCAACTAGATTAGGCTAGAGCCTTGATTTATGTTGGAGAGAAAACTCTTCAAGGCTATAAAACAAACATAGGAGTCTGTGTTAGGGAGTGAAAAATTCCAGTAACATGGAAATTATTTGGGACCCTCCTCTAACACAGGGGTTAAACATGAGGTCATGTGCAGAAAGGTAGTAGAGATAACCCCGCCAAATATGGACCAATCGTAGCAGAGGAACTCTTATAGAGGACTTATCTTGGGATTACGTTGATCACATTTGCCACGGAGCTTCATGGGTATCGAATTCGTTTGAGGTCCTCATTCATCTTCCAGAACAATTTCTTTCAATACCCTCAATATTTTTTGGGCTTGATACCCTACTCATTGTAGTCCACCTGACTGTTGGTTGTACCCACCCGGTAGTTGTTCACGAGCTGGCAGCCTAGTTGCCTTGATTTTAGCGACTTACATAGGTGACTGTGGGCGTATATCGTGGTACCTAGGGTATACATTGGGCCATGCTTTGTAGAGTATACCTAGACAGTGCTTCCGTGTTCGAGTTGCACTTGCACTGGTAAGTTTCTCTAGTGTTGGTTGTTGTAACTATTTTTCCAACTAGTAATAGTGGTTTGCTTGCTGCATCTCATAGGAAATTTTTCTAGTGAGTGTTTGGTCTTCAATGTTAGAAAATCCTTAGTTTGTCGTTGATGTTCTCACATAGTGGAATATCAAGAGCTCTTCCAGTCACAAAGTCTTTTGGGCCTATCACTGGTTAACTTGGAGCCACCACCTCCACCGCGAAGGTGAAGACTAGACCGGAAAGGGTCTTTTGAGGCCACCGGGCCACAGGAAACTGTACCTGAGCCATCTCCAAGAGGAGAAAATTTGTTTCTATAGGAACCGATTATTTCTGACCTTGGAGAAAAAGCTCTCAGTCCGTACAACCCTCCGATCACTGACTTGTTGGTGCCACTTTTGATATAGCTTTCCCCTCCAATGGTAAGACCTCACAAGTGGTAGATAGTCTTGCAAGCAACGATGGAAGAAAATGTCACTACTTCATCAGGGAGTCCTCATACTCCCTCTACGACTACCACTACTGGGGGCATTATGCCTCCTATCTCACCTTCACAAGTTCATGCCACTATGGTCTCGACCACCTCTACCTCGAGCAGTGGTCCGATTCCATCCATGGTGATGATCACTACACCATTTATGTAGAGTGCGATGGGCCCTCTGTTTTCATATGGGATGCCCAAGTTTGACACGAACTCGGTCCTTACCTACTCCACCCTACAGACTTTGGGTCTGGGGGTAGGGAGCTCTAACACTTCTGTACAAGGGTCCATGGGGTCACCTCAGCCCCCTATAATGCTTTCCCTTATGACATGGGTCATATACCTCCATCATCCCCCTCGCTTGGCGGTGCTTCTCAACATCCCACCTGACCAAACACGAATCATAGTTTGTTTGGAGTAGGTAATCAAGGTACTTCTTCCAATACCACATCAGTGGGTTCTTTTCCATTCTCTTTGTTCGAAGCATTTGGTAAAAATGCATTCTTATCAGCTATCGTCTCAGCTGAGGGAAGCCCTAGTTTTGAATCACAAAATATTGCACATGGTACTATTCTTTCATAGGGGGCATACACTTCTCAAGAACCTTGGAATCCGTGGCAGGGATCAGTTCCCTCGTTAAGGATGCCAACCGGGGGCAACCCCTTCCATGGTCAATGGAACCCAGGGAAATGCTCAGTGCCTATGCCCATCAGATTGGTAGGGGTTAACCCTTTCCAGAACCTTTGGAACATAACGTCAGGAGCAATCCATTCTTAGCCCTCAATGTCCTATTATGGGAGTCAACCGATGACATCTCAACTAGCGCAGGATCCAAATGCTAGCCTAGGCAATGGTTTTTACCATAACCTAGGCCAACAACCTAACTTTTTCTGGAAACCTGGTGCCAACCAAATCCCAAGATCCTATCCTCCTATACATACTCAACAACCTAAGCTACCATTTCTAGAAACATTGCATTTGCCAGAATTGTCAATATTATTGAATGACCCAATTTGTCACGATCCATATTGGCCTACTATGCCAACCAGGTTGCCTTCTAACATTCCAAAGTTAAAAGGAAAGCCTAATGAATATCCAGGTGATCACGTGACTACCTTTCACATTTGGTATTCGTCCAACTCTTTGAAAGACAACTCCTTCCAGTTGCATTTGTTTCAACTCATTCTTATCAAGAGTGACACAAAATGGTACATTGAGCTCGACTGCTCAAGATACTCTACTTTTGGCAAATTGGCAATGATTTTATTAAATCATTTTCAATAACCTATGAGATACGATGCCATCACTGAAATACTGGCCAACTTTGAGCAAACAAAGGTTGACCATATCTCTGATCACATCCGAGAATGGTGGTGCCAGAAGAGTTTGATTAAATTACCAGTTCCACCAGCATTCCTGTTGGAGTGGTTCCTTAAGTCTTTGGTACCCAGCTATCCAAGGATGTAGCTACATCGAGGGTCTTTTCAGAGAAAGAGGTGATAATGATATTTCAACAACTTGAGCTGATTTACTCTTAGTCGGGTTTTCTTTACGAAGTTTTTCCAGATGCACCACGGTCTATTATTGATAAGACCAGACACAAGTCTGGACCACATGCTAACAGAATTGTTGGTTCAGCACAAGCAAATCCCACTGATCCATTGTCAAGCCAATTGCAACAATATTCAATACAACAGACATTGGCCAATCCAACTCCTAGTTCGACTACTCCCCCTGCTCAGATGTCGAATGTACATAGTGTGCAATCGATGAACCCAAAGGCCAACCAACAGCCTGAAGGGAAGAAAAAATGATGAAAGAAGGGTAAGGGGGATAAGAAACCGACCAATAATGCTGGTGGGGGAAACACAGAGAGAAATAAGTTGAAGTATATTTGCAACCTTTGCGTGGAAGACCACCTGACTCACCTATTCCCTCGACTCACGGAGGCCCAAAATTTATTAGTGCAACAGCAGCCTGCAATGTTAATGAACCCATTTCCTCATGGGAAAAATTTAACTCAAGCATCTACGAACACGGATGGCGGAAGTCAGTGACCCTCTTCATCATCTAGCAATCCCTCAACCTTGAATATCTATATGTTGAAAGGTGAATCTCACATATCTACTAGGTCACATGATTATGGAACGCCAAGTACTGCCGAAAAGGGTAAAGAAACCGAAAACCCGTCTGTTCCTCTCAAGATCAAGAGAACGATGGATGAAACAATGATACACATCCTGAAAGGGGTGTTCAATAAGGATTCACATAATCCAAATGCGAGGGCCACCCATAACTACTCTGTGGTGGAGGATTTGTCACAAACCCCTTGCGCAATGTCTTCTTTGGAGGTCCTCCAGAGATGCCCTTCACAAAGAAAGGATTTTCTAGCCACCTTAGGATCCACTGAGACATGTAATCTAGGAACTATCACACTTGATACAACTGACTTGAAGCGTTGTCTCCCATACCACGTTGCATTTCAGATAGTAGTGTCTCACCCCACAAAATCATCTACCAGAATATTTTCTATACAATGATTGATGAGGGTGCCTTGACATGCGTGATGTCATTGGCATGTTGGAAGGCCATTGGCTAACCCATTCTGTCTCCTTCACCTACTCTTCTTACGGCTTTGGACAGACATTCTTTCAAACCACATGGAATCATTCCTTCTTTCCCCATGCAGTTAGGATGTAAGACCATGTGCATTGAAGTTGAAGTGGTCGATGCACCTCTCGACTACAACCTCCTGTTAGGAAGGAGTTGGACATATTCCATGCATCCAGTGGTTTCCACGGTTTTTTGGGTCTTATTGTTTCCACATGACGGCCACATCATGACCATTGATCAATTGTCCTTCTCCCTACCTAACCCTTCATCGGGGGAATCCACGGTCCCAATGACTGATAATCCACAGGACGACGTCGTCAATGTGGGGGTTGGTTTGTGCCCACCTCTCATGGGTACTTTTTATTACCCACCTCCTTTCAGCAATGTCAAAATGATATCGGCTATCCCCAACCATCTTAAGGCTAAAATATTTTCAGTGTCGTTGTTCTGCACGACTTACTTTAATGATCTATGGATTCTTCCTTCCCCATCAGCCATGATGGAAGAGACAGAGCACCATGGCATGCCCATGCCTTTGTCTGTGGTAGAATTTGTGTGTTCTATAGTCTAAAAAGATTCCGCTGACCCCGATCCAACTCCTGCACAGGAGTTAGATCCATTTCTTGAGCCTTCCTGGGCTCAAGGTTCCCTTGCCACTACTAATTCCTTATACTTGGTATTTCCCTTTGATGAGGTGACATTAGAGGCATTGATAGGTCCAAACAGACCCTGGTATGATCTCCATCATAGATCATATTTCCTCCCAAAGTTTGGAAGAATAGAGGAAGGAGAATTTGTGTTGACTATGACCAGAGATAGGTATTGTCCTATCAATACTCTGGCTATGCACGCAATTTATGCCAAGGGTAATATGGAAACCATCGCTAAAACAATACCTGTCGATATCTCTAGAACCCCTGGCGTCATGGAGAATTTCTTCGTCGGAGAAGACTGTTCCCCGGAGGAGATTCATATCTATATAGATTTATTTAAATAATTTTGCAATGTTTTTGCCTAGTCTTACAAGGAAATGCCAGGCATTGATCCAAGAATTGTCGAACATGAGATTACGACTTACCCTGATGCCAAGCCGATCCAACAGAATCTTCGTAGGATTAATCCTTGGAAAGCAGCAGCTATTAAGGATAAAGTAGAGAAAATACTCAAAGTTGGTTTCATCTACCCCGTCCAATTGACTCAATGGGTGTCGAATCTTGTTGCAATCAACAAAAAGCATGGAATTATTTGCTTATGTACGGACTTCTGTGATTTGAATAAGGCATATCCAAAGGATAATTTTCCCACCCATTCATTGATTAGATCATCGATGAATGTGCAGGCTATGAGGTATTTTCTTTCATGGATGGTTTCTCGAGATACAATCAAATACAGATTAAACCCAAGGACCAACATAAAATAGTTTTTATCTATCAGTGGGTTACATTTTCTTATCAAAAGATGCCTTTTGGCCTAAATAATGTTGGAGCCACTATTCATCAGGCCATGTCTTTTGATTTCCATGATCTCAAACACCTATTCGAGGCTTATCTCAATGATTTAGCATCATTATCTCATAAGAGAGATGATCATCCCACACACCTCTGACTCATCTTTGAGCAATGTCGCTACTATCGGATTCGCTTGAATCCAAACAAGTGTGGTTTCTACGTGACATTAGGTTGTCTATTAGGTTTGATAGTGTCAAAAATGGGGATCATGGTTGATCCTCTAAAGGTTGAGGAAATAGTTCAATTGCCTCCCCCATGCACAATCCCTCAGCTTCAGATTTTACAGGGAAAAGACAATTTGCTTCGGCATTTTATTGCAAACTATGCTGAGATCAATAAAGGTTTTATGCGTTTCCTGAAGAAGGGAGTTCCTTTTCATTGGGATGAAGCCTCTCAGCTGTCTTTCGAAGTGTTAAAACATGCCCTCACATCTGCCCCTCTACTTCGGCCACCCAATTATAATAAAGATTTATTATTTTCTTATTTTATTTGGTTGTGGTAGAGTCAACTATTAGTATGGTCTTGGTTTAGGAGGATGATTTTCTTGAAGAAAACTTCATTTATTACTTGAACCAAGGCCTGGTTGGACTACAACTCAACTACTCACATCTTGAAAAACTTGTGTTGGCAGCAGTACATGCTGTCCAGCAGTTGTGTCACTATATCTTGTTTCGCAAGACCACTATCATTGTCGTTGTGAATCCGTTCCAATACATGTTGACACGACGTGCAATCGGCAGAAAGATCAGTAGATGGATTGTTATCCTCCAGGAATTTGACTTGGAACAACCCCGGACCGGTTCCACTCTCCCAGTTGACGGACGATCATTTTCGCCCATCAACAGTGTGTTGGAATGCCATTGGAAAACTCGTCTTGTCTCCTTCACCTACTCTTCGTATGACTTTAGACAATCATTCTCTTAGACCACATGGAATAATTCCTTCTTTCCCCATGTAGTTAGGAGGGAATATTGTGTGCGTCGAAGTTGAAGTGGTCGATGTGCCTCTCGACTAAAACATCCCGTTAGGAAGGAGTTGGATATATGTCATGCATGCAGTGGTTGACACAATTTTTGAGGTCATGTTGTTTCCACATGAGGGCTAAATCATGACCACTGATCAATTGTCCTTCTCTAGACTTGAAACTTCATCGGAGGCATCCACGGTCCCGATGATTGATAACCTAGATCCTAGAATCGTGAACATGGGGGTTGGTTTGTGCCCACCTCTCATGGGTACTTTTGATTACCCACCTCCTTATGGCAATGTCAAAATGATATCGGTTGTCCCTGACCAACCTAAGGCTGAAATATTTTCAGTTTCGTTGTTTTGCACGACTTACTTTAATGATCTATGGATTATTCCTTCCCCATCAATCACGATGGAAGGCACAGGGCATCATGGCATGTCCATGCCCTTTTCCATGACATAAGTTGCATACTCTATAGTCCAACAAGCTTCCATCGACCCTGATCTGACTCTCGTACAGGAGTTAAATCTAGTTCTCGAGCCTGCCCGGGATTAAGGTTCCCTTGCCACTATCGATTCTTTATACTTGGTCTTTACCTATGAAGAGGTGATTTTAGAGGCATTTAATGATCTAGACAGACCCTTGGATTATCTCCATCACAGATCGTATTTCCTTCCAGAGTTAGGAAGAATAGAGGCAGGAGAATTTGTGTTGACTATGACTGTGTCTTGTCCTATCAATCCTCTGGGTATGCATGTATTTTATGCCGAGGGTAATATGGAAACCATCACTAAAACAATATCTATCGATATATACATAACCCTTGTCATCATGGAGAATGTCTTTGTCGGAGCGGACTATTCCCCCAAGGAGATTCAAATCTACACATATTTATTTAAATAATTTTTCAACATTTTTGCTTGGTCTTACGAGGAAATTCCAGACATTGATCCAAGAATCATCCAACATGATATTACAAATTACCTTGATGCAAAAACAGTCTGGCAGAAGCTTCATCTGGTTAATCCTCGAAAAGTAGCAACTATTAAGGATGAAGTAGAGAAACTACTCAAAGTTGGTTTCATCTACCCCATTCAATTGACTCAATGGGTGTCAAATCCCCTTCTAGTCAACAAAAAGCAGAGAACGATTCACATATGTATGAACTTCCATGATTTTAACAAGGCCTATCTAAAGGATAATTTCCCCACCCCATTCATTGACCAAATTGTTGATGAATGCACAGGTTGTGAGGTATTTTAATACATGGATGGTTTTTCGGGATACAATCAGATACAGATTAAGCCCGAAGACCATCATAAAACATATTTTATCTATCTGTGGGGTACATTTTCTTATCAAAATATGCCTTTTGGCCTTAAGAATGCTAGAGCCACTTTTCAGTAGTCCATGTCTTTTGATTTCCACAATCTCAAACACCTAGTCGAGGCTTATCTCGATGATTTAGCATCACGATTTTGTAAGAGAGCCGATCATCCCACACACATCCAACTTATATTTGAGTGATGTCACTACTATCAGATTCACTTGAATCCAAACAAGTGCAATTTTTGCGTGACGTCAGGTCACATTTTAGGTTTTATAGTTTTGACAACAGGGATCATGGTTGATCCTCTAAAGGTTGAGGTGATAGTTCAATTTCCTTCCCCGTGCATAGTCCCTCAGCTTCAAAGTTTACTGGGAAAAGCCAATTTTCTTCGGCATTTTATCGAAAACTATGGCAAGATCACTAAAGGGTTTATGCATTTTCTGAACAAGGGAGTTCCTTTTCATTGGGATGAAGATGCTCAACACTCCTTCGAAGTGTTGAAATGTGCCACCACATCTACCCATCTACTTCGACCATGCAATTATAATAAATATTTCTTATTGTATTTGGCCATGATAGAGTTGACCATTGGTATGGTCTTGCTTCTAGAGGATGATTTTCTTGAAGAAATGGTCATTTATTGCCTAATTCGAGGCTTGGTTGGACCATAACACAACTACTCCCACGTTGAAAAACTTGCATTGGCAGCAATACATGTTGTCCAACGGTTTCATCATTATATCGTGTTTCGCAAGACCATTGTCATTGTCATTGTGAATCTGTTCCAATACATGTTGACATGACGTGTAATCGATGAAAATATCAGTATATGGGTTGTTATCCTCCAGGAATTTGACTTGGATTTTGTGTCTGCGAAATCTAAAAAATCGTTGGTCTTTGTAGAACTTATATTGAAACTTCCAGTTGAGTTAGATGATGTTATTCCTAAAGAATCACTGATTAAAGGAGATCTTTTTCTGATTTCATCTTTGGACCCCTGGTATGGAGATATACTAGTCTATCTCCAAACTTTGAAGTGCCTCGCCTCTGCCTCTCTTGATAAGCGTCGACGTATACGCCATTAGGAAAAAAAATATCTCA
Source organism: Picea abies (assembly GCA_900067695.1). NCBI lineage: Eukaryota > Viridiplantae > Streptophyta > Pinopsida > Pinales > Pinaceae > Picea > Picea abies. Next base: position 9,734 of record CBVK0101841785.1, read on the forward strand.
TACTTGAAGACACTTTGTATCGTCGAGGTGTAGATTGCATCCTTCGTCGGTGCCTTACTCATGAAGAAGCGAAACTCATGCTTAATGACTACCACAATGGAGCATGTGGTGGTCATTTGTCTAGGTTGGAAATAACCAAAACGATTCTATGAGCCGGTTACTATTGGCTGACGTTAATCAAAGATTGCATTGAATCAGTCAAGAAGTGCCACCTGTGTCAGATATTCTCATGGAAGATGAGGGCACACCCTTCTCCTATGTCTCCTATCATCACAGTTGGCCCCTTCACTAAGTGGGGGATTTATTATACTACCCTTCATCCAGGGGGCACCGTTATATCATCGTAGCAGTAGAATACTTCACTAAGTGGGTCGAAGCTATGCTAATGTTCAAAGATGATGGAGAAACAACAATTCTCTTCTTGTTTAATCAGATAATAGAAAGGTTTGGCGTCTCGAAGGAGGTTGTCACTGACCATGGCATTCACTTTCAGAACAAAATGATGTCTGAGTTAACATCAAAGCTTTGGTTAAGGCAAGAACACTCATCACCTTATTACCCACAAGAGAATGGTCAGGTGGAATCTATGAATAAGTCTCTCAAGACCATTCTACAATGAACGATCAATTCGGCCAATTCAAATTGGCATTTGATGTTGTACTCGACATTGTGGGCCTACCAAATGTATGTAAAGACTACCACTTGTTTCTCACCTTTTCAACTCGTTTATGGGTTGGAAGAAGTCTTGCCTATAGAATGCCAGATCCCATCTCTTAAGTTGGAAGTACATTTATTGCCAGACACTTCACTACTTGAGGAACGCTTATTATATCTCGAGCAACTCAATGAGAAATGATGCAATGCAGCCTTGGATAATGAGGCTCACAAATAGAAAGTCAAGTGTTAGTATGATCGGTCCATTTGTCCTCAGATTTTCTCTGAAGGTGACCTTGTCGTGGTCTATGAACAAGATATGGATCCCTTGGGGGAAGGCAAGTTCAAACCCATGTGGTTCAGACTATTCATCGTGAAGGAGGTATTAAAGAAGGGTTCTTATCATCTGGTTGATTTTGAAGGGAACGCTTTAGAGGAGCCTAGAAATTGGCTCTACCTCAAGAAGTATTACTCATAGGTGGGTCGCCTTGGGTGACTTCTTGTATATATGTATAGTTCTTATAATTTTTTAGTTTTTGTCTTTTTTTTATGGACGTGTCATTTTTGATGTCATGTTTTTCACCATGGAAGATGTCAAGTGAATCAGACATGTTCGTTGGATTCGCAGGCGGTGCTAGCCGACACACTTGGAGGCTTGCTTCTGCAGCTTGGGTGATCTGCACACCTCAAGGCCATTTGTTATCTTCTGGAGGTATCTGTTTAGGTGACGCTACAAACAATGTCATCGAATACAGTGGATTAATAGAGTTTCTTTGTGATGCCTTGTTGCATGGTATCTCTTACCTCTAGGTATACTAAGATGCACAAGTGGTTGTGTCCTAGTTAAATGGGGTTTACCATGTTTATGATCCTAATATACATCGATAATTCCTTAGGGTACATCTCTTAGAACATTGTTTTGATTACATTATGTATATCCATGTTCCTAGGAGATTTTTATCAAATGATAGATACTCTAGCTAATCAAGTATTAGATTGGCATATTTCACACACGTAAGAAAAAACACACACATACAC
>CBVK0101841786.1:0-18178 GCA_900067695.1 Picea abies
TACACATGTAAATACATTTGTAAATAAATGTAACCCATAAGACAAAAATACACACACAGACACACACACATAAATATATATATCAAAAGTATCATAGTACATAGGTGGGTGCAAGCACCTCAAAAAATAACGAGTCTGGTATATAACATGGGGCTTATGCCCTCAAAAATACACAAAGAGTGCCCATGACATGTAAATGGTCCATCCTAAGATAAGAATGAGGCCTATTGGCCCTGCCATAGTGGACTACAACGTTTACCAAATGTCAAAATAGTTGGACCCAGCTTTGTGGCACCCCAACAACATGAGGCCATATAGATTGTGGGAGATCCTTGATCTCGGCCATGGGAATAGTATGGGTGAGTGCGGTCAAGTTATTCTCCACTCGTCTCAAACCTCTATTCTCCACTCGTCTCAAACCTCTCTCAGCCTCTTTGGCTAGAGGTACCCCCGCTGCTACTACTGGTCCGACGGTCACTGCTGGTAATGCCTCTAGTCGTGGACGACACTTGCTATGTGCAAAATCAGTTGGACACACTAGTCCCACATCTGTACATAACAAATACAAAGTTGTCACGTACTCTGGTATACATAAAAATGATATATATCAAAAGAAACTGAAAAATTAATTTTTTTTAAAAGCAAACGTACCTAACTCTCCTTTCTCTTCTCCAGGAGGTATGGGCATATCAGGATCCCTAGGGAAGTTGATCTCAGCATAGGGGTAGTCCTCTATATTTGGAATCTACTGAGACCACTAGTCGAAAAAGTATCATTGAAGGCCTCAATGGTCCCCCCTCCCCCTTGTCGTGGAAACAATTTTTTCCATCTACACACTACTGGGAAGGAGGCCACGTGCCCCCGTACTATCTCTCATGGACTAAGACTAGGTACCCTCTCAAATAATAAAGAGCACATAATAGTCATACACCTAAATTTCTTGTTGTTCCACCCATGCCACTCTGTGAGTTGTCTCTTCATGCACTCTAGCATGGTTGTGGTCCAATTGAACACTCGTGCATTTAAGCATTGTACTACACAATGCATATGTGCCTGGGAGGCCTGATGTAAAGCCATAGATCTAGTGATCTTCCCAATAAGTAAAACTATAACTTTTAGTGATAGGTTGGTGATTTTGTGCATCCATACCTGGGAACCCACTTTATCTCTTCCAACCCGATCAACTTGGCAATGTTGTGAGGCCCAGGGGAAAAAACACAAAGTTTGACTGGTTCCCCTCTCCTCAAGAGGCCAGTCAAAAAATAAATATCTTCATTCATTGGAGTCAATGACTATCCCTCGAGCATAAACACCTCTGCATCTGGGTGCCAGTAATCCACCAAGGCATTCAACATCCTGGGTTGTTCCCTCATGAGTGGACACTAGAATAATTTCCACAAACCGCATTGTTTTAATGCAGTGAAAGCAGTAGGGTATTCCTTGAATAGTATATCAATGTCCTCATGCTTCCTCTCTCACCAATGGATATACATTCTGCAAAATGTCAAGTTCAAAGGGGAGTTAAATAATGCATTTTCACTTTTTTTTTCATATTTTAGAGGGTGTACGCGGGCTGTACTGGGCACAGTCGCATATGTTTGTGGGAAAATTATTCTTTGCATGCGGGCATACACTAGATGAGCTTAAAAATCCTGCGTACATGCAGGGCCAACCTTTTTAAGGGTGCACGGCCCTTGAAAAAAAAAAAATAAATGAAAAAATAAATTATGGAAATGCAAAAGGAGCTAGTTTGTACTTACTTTGTCCAAGCGAAAGTTTGTTTCATCTACTGAAGCTCCCTTGTACTTACTTTGTCCAAGCGAAAGTTTGTTTCATCTACTGAAGCTCCCAGAATAAACTTCTTTCACAAAGGGGTGTTTTTGGCTTTTTGGTCAATTATCAATTTGCAATGGTGATAAGGAGCTGCCAACTTCTATTTATAGACGTTTTTGTCCCTTTTTGTCATTTTCGACCCTTTTTGTTGTTTTCTCTGGCTTGAAAATCATGTAACATGGTTGTTGAGTTTCTCATTGGATGTTACAATACATTTTACTTTTGGTTTGGTGAACGTTTTGGGAGTTGGGGCACTTTTAAGGTCCTTTGGTGAAAAGTAATTTTTCCATCTTTCTGCATTTAAGTTAGGATTCCACCTCCACTTGTTGCACCTCTTTGTCTTTTTTTCTTTAACATAGGATCGAACCCATTGAATTGTGACACATAACCATCATTTCTGCTCTAGAAGTGTCGTAATTTAGTGGTAGAGCCTACCTTTACATGGATGCCCTAGGTAGATCCTGGTTGCATTTTGGTGTCAATTGTTGGGTATGTGTTATATTCTTTGCATGTGTGTGTGTGGGGGTGTGTCAGATACAACAACTGTGTCTAACGATCCCTTCACCTAGACCTCTGCCATGTGCGCTGAGCACTTTCCTAGGCAAGTAGCAATAGGCGGTAGCCCGAGGCCGATGAGGTTCGGGGTAGCACCTCAGAAAGTTTTTTGGGGCAGTTTTTTGCTATTTTTAGCGGATTTTGCTATTTTAAGTGGATTTGTAAATTAATCCTGGATTAAGGGATTAGGGTTTTGGTATCTACAGAATACCTAAAAAAATTGTATATATTGTATGGCAAATGGTGAAATTCGATATAATGAAAATAAGAAAGTTTTTCCCGGTTGAGGGTTTCCGGTATAAAATCTCTGTGTACTCTATGTATAGATACAAAGTTGTTAGGTACTCTGGTATACATAAAAATGATATATATAAAAAGAAACTAAAAAAATAATTTTTTTTTAAATCAAATGTACCTAACTCTCCTTTCTCTGCTCTGGGAGGTACGGGCATGTCAAGATCCCTAGAGAAGTTGATCTTGACATAGGGGTAGTCCTCTATAGCTGAAATTTTTTGAGACCACCAGTCAAAAAAAGTATCATTGAAGGCCTCAATGGTCCCCCCTCCCCCCTGTCATGGAAACAATGTTTCCCATCTGCACATTATTGGGAAGGAGAACACGTTCCCCCATACTATCTCTTATGGACCAAGATTGGGTACCCTCTCAAAGAAGAAAGAGCACAGAATAGTCTCGAACCCAAAGTTCTTGTTGTTGTGCCCATGAAACTCTGTGAGCTGTCTTTTCATGCACTCTAGCATGGTTGTGCTCCAATCGAACACTCGTGCATTTAAGCATTGTACTGCGCAATGCATATGTTCCTGAGAGGATTGATGTAAAACCGTGGATCCAATGATCCACACAATAAGTAAAACTATCAATTTTAGTGATAGGTTGGTGATTTTGTGGATCAGTACCTGGGAACCCACTTTATGTGTTCCGACCTCGCAGTGTTTCCCGATCAACTCGAAAATGTTGTGAGGCCTAGGGGGAAAAGCACGAAGGTTGACTGGTTCCCCTCTCCTCAAGAGGCCAGTCATAAAATAAATATCTTCAGTACTGGTTCCCCTCTCCTCAAGAGGCCAGTCATAAAATAAATATCTTCAGTTGTTGGATTCAATGCCTATCCCTCAAGAATAAATTCCTATGCATCTGGGTGCCAGTAATCCACCAAGGTGTTCAACAACCTGGGTTGTGCCCTCATGAATGGACACCGGAAAAATTTCCACAACCCGCATTGTTTTAATGTGGTGACAATAGTAGGATCTTCCTTGACTAGTATATCAATGTCCTCATGCTCCCTCTCTATCCAATGGACATACATTCTGCAAAATGTCAAGTTCAAATGGGAGTTAAATAATGCATTTTCACCTTTTTTCATATGTTAGAGGGTGTACGCGGGCTGTATTGGGCATAGTCGTGTATGTATGCAGGCAGATTATTCTTTTCTCACGTGCATATGCGGGTTGAGGTTAGACAACCTGATTACATGCAAGGTCGACCTTTGTAAGGGTGCGCACCCCCCAAAAAACAAAAAGAAATGCAAAAAGAAAGAATGGAAATGCAAGAGGAGCTAGTTTGTACTTACTTGCTTCCGATCTCACGTTAAATAATGCATTTTCACCTTTTTTCATATGTTAGAGGGTGTACGCGGGCTGTATTGGGCATAGTCGTGTATGTATGCAGGCAGATTATTCTTTTCTCACGTGCATATGCGGGTTGAGGTTAGACAACCTGATTACATGCAAGGTCGACCTTTGTAAGGGTGCGCACCCCCCAAAAAACAAAAAGAAATGCAAAAAGAAAGAATGGAAATGCAAGAGGAGCTAGTTTGTACTTACTTGGTCTAGGCGAAACTTTGTTTCGTCCACTGAATCTCCCAGAATAAACTTCTTTCACAAAGGGGTGTTTTTGGATTTTTGATCAATTCTCAATTTGCAATGGTGATAATGAGCTGCCAGCTTCTATTTATAGACTTTTTTGTCCCTTTTTGTCATTTTTTCTGGCTTGAAAAGCATGTAACATGGTTCTTGAGTTTGTCATTGGATGTTACAATAAACTTTACTTTTGGTTCGGTGAAATTTTTGGGAGTTGGGGCACTTTTAAGGTCCTTTGGTGAAAATTCATTTTTCCAACTTTGTGCATTTAAATTAGGATTCCACCTCCACTTGTTGCACCTCATTGTATTTTTTGGTTTACCATAGGATCGACCCCACCGAATTGCGACACAAAACCATCATTTCTACTCTAGAAGTGTCATAATTTAGTGGTAGAGACTACCTTCACATGGATGCCCTAGGTAGATCCTGGTTGCATTTTGGTGTCCATGCCGTCCTTAATGACTTTAGGCTCGGGGGTATTTATAGTCTTGTCTTAATTACAAGTTTAAGTCTTTACATGTCTAATATGTGATCACTCTTGGCTTTACCCTTGGGACTCCCAAAAAAAAAAAAAAAAAAAACAAAAAAAAAAAAAAAAAACGGGTCTTTTTTTAAACCCTTTTTAGACCCTCTAAACATGAAAAGATTACCGAGTGATCTTGTTGCCCTTCATGCTCGTCAAAATCAAATTTGAAGGTATGTTTGTTCGACTGTAGTTTACCCCTTTTTTGGTTTGGACAGTCAATTGTACAAACAAAGGTATACTCTAGGAACTCCGGTTCGCTAGAAGAGTATTCTCAAGTATAAGTTTAACCCTTTTCGGGCCTGAGGGACTAAATTTATGAAAAAGGAACCCCCACGAAGTCAATATTTCATCTCTTTTTAGACTCCCTAAAATTGAAAACATCATCGAGTGATCTTATTTCTTCACACTTGTTAAACTGGTCCAGAAGAAAATCCTTCACAGAGTCCATAGTTAAGAACTTTTTAGACTCGTTAAAAGTGAAAAGATCGTCGAGTGACCTTGTTCTTTCACACTCGTTAAATGGTTCAGAAAAACATCTACTGGCATGAGTTTACCCCCTTTTCCGGCCTGTAGATTAAGGAGGAAAAAGGTACACCTCAAGAGATTTGTCTCGTTGGGAGAGTTCTCCTAAGTAGATTTTATACTTTTTTGGGCTAAGGAAACTAAATATAGAAAAAGGCAACAAGTCCATAGTTAAGCTCTTTTTAGAATCCTTAAAATTGAAAAGATTCTTGTCTTTGTCACACTCGTTAAAATGGTTTTGAATAGACATCTTTTCAATGCTAATTTATCCCTTTTTTGAGCCGACTAGACTATCTTCAAAAAAGGTACCTCAGTGGAGTCTCATTTTGCTCTTTTTCAGACTCTCTAAAAATGAAAAACCATCAAGCTTACCTTCTCTGGGCTCGTTTAAACTTACATTGAAGGGTGTTAACATTGTGTCCTATTAATTGCATTTGCATATCTACGTCTTTGGCCTAATGCTAGTTCCATGTTTCTCTCAACTGAACCTTTGAAGCATGCCTTATACACAAGCCTTACAACACTTTGCCTTTACGTCTTGACACTTTGACCCATGGAGGAATTTTCCTGAGTGTTCTTTCTCTGCACATGTCTCCTTGCTCTCAGCATTAATATCTTCCTTGTGCTTGGAACTAGTATGCTTGTGACACTCATTCCTCCTTTGTAACGTAGCATTATTTTATTCTTTTTCAAGCTTTCAAAATATTGAAAAAGACAAAAAATATCAAAAATACACAAAAAAGAGGATGGGAAAAGTATTTTATTTTTATGGAAGCACAATGAGTCGCCCTTGGACAAAGCACATGCTTTCATTTGTTCGTCAAGCTTTGGGATTTAATATAACCTTAGTAAGTTGTTCTCATAACATAGATTTGTGTCCTCCTCCCTTTGGTTATCCTTCCAAGTGCATGGAGAGTTTGTGTTGCCTCCTGCATCATGAACTTATGTCAATGTCATGCTGCATGAGTCTAATCATCAGTCATTCTATTGTCCAAGGGAATTTTTACCCAACTTGAGTCAGCCTTGCTGCAGTTTGTCTCTTTCCCTCATGCCTGACCATCCCTAAAGTCCAATCAAGTCCTTGTTTGAAATCAATTAAGTTCCCTGCCTGATCACCAAGATCCTCTTGTCTATTCATCGGTGAGCCTTCTAAGACCTATGGGTAGTGAATTTGTACACTCACATTACACTCCTACCTGATTTTTGAAGATCTTGAAGTTGTTGCTCGAGCTCTAAAGGCCTCATCTCCAACCATCAAGCATCATTGGCTTCTTGAATACGGATACTATACATGTATATCTTTGATTTTGAGATGTAGATCCACTATGTATTGCTCGTAGATACACTTTATATAGTTATATGACATGGATCTATAGTGTATTTTATTGGAAACCATGATTTATTTCATCCCGATCATGGGTATGCCCGCCTCGGTGAGACAATTTTTATTTTGTAGACGGAACCTCTTGAACTCTTGTCCCGGGCTCACTCGCTTTGTACGTTGGTGAATATTTGTAATGTATTTTGGCCATCAGATGCTCTTCTGACCTCACACATTAGGGGGCATCTGTTATAACCTTAAATTTCACCATACATGCATACCTGGCATCATGCCATCTTACTTACTATTTTTTCCAAGCCAATACAAAATGACTCTTCTTAAAAACACTATTTTTGAAAATGTATGTGCCATACACCACTACTTCCCACTTATGTATGCTATCTGCACCACTACTGCCCATGTACATATGCTAGTTGCACCATTATAGCCCTCATATACCCATAAAAGTTTCAAAAAATAAAAAATTCCAAGGGATTCGTTGAGATGACGGGCTATTGGGTAGTTTCCCAACCAATTGACTGCCTATAGCCTGTCACCCAATCGAATAACCATATTTTTTTCATATAAAAAGAGGTGTTGGGGTCTCATTCCAAGGAGAAACATATCAACAGTGAAACTTTGTTGATTTTTCCTTCCCCCCTTGCTCCAAGAATTTGCAACCACATTGTGAGTTTTGAGCCAAAATTCCCTATTCTTGCCTTTTTCCTCATCCATAAGCCTATGCCGATTCTCTAGAGAGAAGTGTGAGAGAAGAAGGATACATGGAAGTGATTGGATTTTGGTGAAGAGGAGCCCAAGACCGGGCTCGAGGAGCAGTCGTCGATATTATTTTGTAAGTAGCTCTGTGAGGTTAATATAAAGAAGTACTTTTTTCATCCTAGCATATGATGTGTTCAATATTCATGTTTGATCTACATTTTGTTATGAAATCTAGCCTACTAATTTGTATATAGAATGCATGTTCATAGTTTCTTATTTGTCTTTTGGTGAATGCAGGTTAGCCTTGGGAGGAGATTTGCAGTCGAGAAGCAACCGAATGTAAAGGGATCGACACTGAATGTGGAGTTTAAGGTAAGACTACTGGATCCATATACTTTGTACTTTATGCATGAATGTGGGGTGTTGTCGAGATAGTTTTTAAAAGTAGGAGACTTTATACGGTTAGCTTTTCCTACACTTTAGAACCCTAATGTAGTATGTAGGGAGGTTTTCCCACTATAACAATAGTATATCTTTAAATCCTAAGAAAACTATTTTCAGTGTCGAGGAAGGTAAGCTGATAGGAAACATTATATCTCAAGCAAGCATTCACATAGACCCAGAAAGGATTAAGGCCATAGCTCAACTCTCGTTTCCTCACAACAAGAAATCTATGCAATCTTTTTTCGGATAAATCAATTTCGTGAGGAAATTCACTCTTGATTCTGCGGAAACTATCAAACCCTTACAAAAGATGATTCGTAAAGATGTTGAATTTAAGTGGGATGATGAACGAAAGGAAGCTTTCAACAACATCAAAACTACTATATCTCAAGCCCTCGTGTTATGAAATCTCGATTTTAATAGAGATTTCTTCCTCTATACTTTCACCTCCTACCAATTGTTAGTTGCGGTATTGGCTCAAAAGGATGATGGCAACAATGAGGCCCCGATGTTGTTCATGATCACTAACCTTCATGGAGCTGAACTAAACTATCCTACCATAGATAAATAGGCTTATGCATTTTATAAATAAGTAAAACACTTCATGTATTACATCCTCAAGAACCATACCAAAGTAATCGTGCCTCATCCTGCAGTCCGCTCCTTGTTCACCCAACATGAGATGGGGAAAAGAAGAGGGAACTGGATGAAAGTAGTTCAAGAATTTGATCTAGATATAAAACCTGCCAAACTAGTTAAAGGTCATGGGTTATGCAAAATCACAGTCGAATCCCAGGACCAAGTAAATGAAGATTCTGGGTGGGAGGATGAAATGGCATGTTGGTGTGGCGAAGTTTCATACATCTTCCCAGGAAAAGATTCTTGGTACGAGAAGATAACTTATCTCCTCCACCATGGGAATTGTCTAGAAAATCTCAACCCTAGGGAAAGGAGAGATCTTAGGCTAAGATTTTCACAATATCGCCTCATAAATTCAACACTCTTCTGGGTTAATTATGATGGGGTACTATTAAGATGTCTTGGACGTGAAGATGTAGACAAAGTTCTAAAGGAACTCCATGATGGCCCTACCGGTGGACATTTTGCAGGAAACACCACCGCTCATAAGATATTGAGAGCTGGTTATTATTGGCCCACCTTGTTCAAAGACACTCACACTTACTCTAGAAACTGCAAAACCTATCAAATAAGCATGGGGAGAGAGAAGAGAGTAGAAGTCCCACTCCAACCAGTGACTGTCTCCAGGCCTTTTGAGCAATGGCGGTTAGATATCATAGGAGAAATTACACCCCATTCTTCAAAACAACACAAGTACATTCTTACTACCACCGATTATTTCACGAAATGGGCAGAGGACATCCCTCTAACCCATGTAAATGAGAATGTGGTAATCCAATTCATAGAACAACAACTGATCACAAGGTTTGGTGTCCCTTCTGTCCTATTTTTTTATAATGCAACTTATTTTTCTTCCACCCTATTGACAAATTTTTCTATGGACAAGGGAATCATAATTAGGTATTCTGCAAATTATTATCCACAGGGAAACGATGTGGCAGAATCAACCAATAAGAACCTAGTGATAATATTAAAGAAGACGGTTGCAGACAACCAAAGGAATTAACATAATATACTCCATAACTCTCTATGGGATGATAGGGTCACACCCAAGGAAGCTATAGGAAATTCCCCTTACTTTCTAGTTTATGGGTAGGATGCCACTCTCCCGAATGGTCTTTATCTTCCATCCTTTCAACTAGCCCAATATTTCGAAGGACAACCTTCATCATTCATACACCAAAGAATTGACACTTTGCTCATGCTAGAGGAAGAAAGGGAAAAGGCTAAATCAAAGTTCATGGCCCACCAATAGATTGTTAAAATATGGTTTGAAAAGCATAAGGATAAACAAAAGAATTTTGAAGTAGGGGACTTGGTCCTAAAATGGGACAGAGCAAATGAGCCTAAATTCAAACACTCTAAATTTCAGAATCTATGGTTTTGGCCTTTCTAGGTGGATGAGAAGATTGGGGTAGGTACTTATCGGTTACAAAACTTGAGGGGGGAACCTGACGCCCTCCTCGTACATGGCCAAGCCCTAAAACAATATTTCCATTAAAAAAATAAAATAAATAATAATAATTATTTTTGAGTTTTATATTTTGTGTGCGTATTTCATGAGTTGTTTCAACTAGGTTGACTGCAAATTACTTTTATTTTTTATTTTCTTTTGCTGTTTTGATTTCCACACTTTTGAAGGTTGTGTTTAGCAAGACAATGGTTGACCTCTAATCATGTGACATAGTGAACTCTTCTCCTAAACCATTTCTCACATACAACACAAGAAGCGCCAAGGAACCTATGATTTATTTGAAGAGTCCCCTATATAACTCGTGCAGATGAAAAACTCTGGAGAAATGAAGAAAGTCTACCCAGTGGTGTGGTGAAACCTTAAGGGAAAGTGGAAAATATGAAAAGGACTACATGAACCCTGAATATAGAGCTAGCAAAGGATTCACCTTTAACCATCTCACTTTGCAAATTAAATAGATGTCATCCTCTCCCACTCACTCATGGCATTCTGCCGAAATCAAATTTAACTATACCAAATGAATGAACATGTGGGAGAGGGTATGCATATATATATGTGGGGGCTATGGATGCTCACTCGCAGTGGAGCAAGGTATATGATGTTGGGGTGACTTCGTCGGGGCTATGGATGCTCGCTGGTAGCGGAGAAACACCGTAGCAAGTGATTAAAGGTAATTAAAGTCTTCATCCCAGTGAATACTTTACTAGAATTTGTCAAAGGGGGCATGAGTCAGGGTTACAGAAAACAAAGGAGGAATATAGGTGGCAAACCCCACAGGAATACCTAGAAGCATCAACCGAAGAATTTCAAATGCAAGGGTAAACGAAGCTCTGATTTAAAGCTAGTAAGGTTCTCCACCAGTTTTCATATCAGCCGAAAATGAAGGAGGAACAAAGATTCTACTTTCACCCAGTAAGTCACCATTTGTTCAACACTCAACACACACTAAAAATCCTATGTCAAATTTTACTTTTTAGGTACCAATTGATCTTTTGCACTGTCTAATTCTACTTCAGTATGAAAATTGTTGCCTTTTCTTATCACTTTTGTTTCTCATTTAAGTCTCTCAAAGTTTGCTTGAGCATGCGAAAACCCATAACTAAAAATACTAAAATTTAATTAAAGAAACGAAATTCAAGAATTTTCCCTCAATGCGCTTAAGATATTTGGCATCGTAAAAGATTAATCATGAAAGAAAATCACTCAAGAGAATCAAGGTAGTCGAGCGCTGATCTTTGTCGACATCGACATACGGGAGTTTTCTTTCGCGACGAGATTCACCAAGGATATCGCCAATGACTGGTCCCTTCGACATCGACAAAAGGATGAAGGAGTAAATCCCTTATGAAGGAAGAAAATAAGCACCGATAGTCGATTCCTAAAACTCTCGACATTGACGAGTTTTCAGAAGGAAGGTACGTAAAAGGGCGTGACAGGTTTATTTCCCCCTCCGACCGTCAACCCCGATACTTTCGACATTGACAGTCCTGGGTTTATTTTGACACACACATATTGTTGAAAAACCCAACTCTGATTTGGGTTACATGATCCAACCATCCGTCCCCCTATCATGTGTCATTGCCAAATTGGTTAAACATATGATCGAGTTTTCCCTTGAGTCATTAGCACTTCTTGAGGCCTGAGTCACACCCTGAATCATTTTTTCCATGTCATCTCCATACAATGAAACCAATCAATGTCAAAGTTTCTAAATAGGAGGTTGCCAATGAAATGTTCACCATGCATTGCCAATCCCTGACCTGTCCACTCAAAAAGAGACATGATGGGATGTTTTAATGCTAGATATGGTGCATTTAAAGGGCCAATTAATTCCAAAATCTCGCTTTAGTTTCTAATTTGTGTGAAAATCGAAAGGACTGTTTGAACCTGTAGATACAACACATCACCCTCTATGCCTCCGTTGTCAACCCATGATGAATTAAATTGTAGATATTCAGCGATAGATTTATTTGAATTTCACTCATCACCCAGATTAATTGGTTGATACAACTAGTAATATATTCCCATCAAATTATTTTGAGCCATTGTAAAAAATATTATTTTGTGCACAAAGAAGTTCAGGTTAGACGGAGGAGTGAGGCAAGAAATCTGGAAGAAGTCTCTAAGATCTCGTGAGTATTAAACCATAGAGTTTAGAAAGTGCCATAGGTATGTGCTAGTATGGATTTTGTTTTGTGTTTTACCTCATATATACATTATGATCCAATATTTCTTAGTATACCAACCCAGAAGGATTGTTTCATTTGTAGGAACAATGCTTCCAAGAAAACCAACCACCAACAAATCTCCAAAAGCGTCGAAGATAAAGGAACCAGAGGTGGGAGAAGGTTCTTCCCCAATGGTCGCGAAAAAATTGGAATTTGATCCAAAGCCAATGCCTGTCATCAAGACATCCACCAAGAAGGTTTTCATTCAGCCCCCAGTCTTAGGAGACACGGAGGCAAGCATAGGAACTAAAATAGTACTCCCGCACTGGGGAGAAATTTTCCAGAAAATCAAGTGGGAAGAATTCCCTTAATATACCCCGCAAAACAATCCCAATATAAGAAAACTCAACGATGAATTCCTCCCAAAAATTTGAAAGGAATATCTGCACATGGTAGTGAGAATAAATCTAGTATTCCCCTACATAGAACTCTTGAAGTGGCTTATCGATCACACTGACACACAAATGTTTGATTAATGACGAAAATAGCGAGTGTGTCGGGGCTTTTATTACAGTGGAGGTTCAAAATTACTACAAGATCAGAGAGACGAAGGAGCGGCTGAAGACCAATTTTGTTATAAGATTCTATGAGAAACATGAAACCAACAAGGTGATGGCTTTGTGGTGGAGAGAGGATAAAAAGTTCACCAATAGGACCTCTGGTTGGTACCCGACAACCAACTTAAGGGAGTCTTATATCTATCTGTTATCACATATAATTGTAAGGGGGTGTTTTCCCTAAGGATTTGGTTCTTGGGTGGAGAAAATGGGAGAAAAGGGGTTTAAAAACACACCATATGCATTTTATCCAAAGACGGGGTGTCTGAAAGCGGGGAACAGGCGGCAAAAGATCAACATTTGGCTGACTCACAAAGAGGAAAAGTCAAAGGGTAGATTCACAAGGACTCGCGAAACGCGAAGTCACAAAGTGATCAGGGTCATCCGTTACAGAAGGACACGTGGCACATGATCAACCTGGAGAAAGTTGTTTTGGAAAATATCAAGTGAGAAATGTTGATAGCCAACGTCCCAAAATGCTGATAGTCGAGGTCTTGAAATGCCGATAGCCTAAGTTCTGATGGCCTGAGGTCCTGAAATGCTGATATGATCTAGGTCATCCGATGCAAAGAGACGTGTGTCACCCGATCTGAGAGATCGCGATTTTGCAACTTAGAGATTTCAACATGGAATATAGTGAAAACTCACGAATCATGAATTCTTGAAATGCCTGGGAATTAGGCCCACTATCACAACCTAGGGGCATATGGAAAGCATGGACAAAAGAGAGGTAGGCACCTGATTGAGAGACAAGCGGGTAAATTTATTTGAGGTGATGATCATGATCGTCAGATTCAAGGAAAATCTGACCATTGATCCAGATGGGCCATTTCGTGTCTTTGAGCATTGGAAAATTTGAAATCAAGGGGAGTGAAAAATCCTGAAATTCCAAATCCTAATATTTCATATGGATAAGCACAAGGTCACAGCCCGTGGTCACATGGGTCAAGAGAATGGAGTCACGCAAAATATTGAAGTGCCTGTCTTGGTATCAACAGAAGATGTCTATGGTTTCAAGATGCTGAGATCAATTGGAAGGAGTCGTTGGCACCGTCTGGATCATTCATGGGTGTCAGGCCTTTCCCTAATCCCTATGAAAGTATTTAATGAAAATGGGGAAGGTGGTTGAAACCTCATTTCACCACATAAATAGAAAGCATGGAAGAACTATCCGTGGGAGTAGACTGACAGCCCAAAGTTCTCTTATCAGTGGATTCTCCTGCAAATCCCATACTAATCTGAGATCATGTATGACAGAAGAATGAAAGTGCAGACTGACAGAAGAATATGTAGATGCAAGGATTTGATTGTAGTGGCCAGGTCACACTCCTGGTGGTGGCAACTGTTCTGAGTATAAATACTCATTTTTTATATTTGCTTTATGGTTGATGGTTGAGATAGGCTCTCATAATGTAAATTTTTAATGAAGCTCTGGTTCTTCTGGTTATGTATCTATATGTGAGACTTCTTGTTTAATGTAAGTCATCTTATTTTCATATCTCTATAAAAAACTATGTTAGAACACTCAGGCATGGAGGATCTAGTCAAGGGTAGTTATGTTTTTGTGATGTAGGTTTGATCGCAGTGACATCATGACCAGTTTTAATTATTTTCTACATTGTCTTTTCCCTCCAACATTGAATGAATTGAGCATGGATGATCCAGTCGGGTTGTTGTTATTGAATTGTGATGTATGTTTGATTTTAGTTTAGTGATAATTTCATTCAGTTCCTTAAAACTCTGAACCAAGAGGATCTTGTCTTTTGATTTTTTCCTCTTTAGGTTGCTAGCAGACCGGATGTCCATAGAAGATCTATTCACTCTCATCAAGTTCTTCCCCCTAATAACCTTTATTACTACTTACTGGATGAAGTTAGAGAAAAACCTCACTTGCTCATGCATTGTCTGGTTCATATTTCTGAGTTAAAATGATATTTTCTTGAGTCTGCGCCCATTTCACCTCCTGTCATTTATTCATTGTGACATATAAAATGATGGGTATTGGGCTTACCTCTATCACAATCTAGAGGTTACTTCCAGTGATAAAATTTATGGCATCATTTCCGAGGAACGAATTGAAGACACTTCACTGGGATAGAATGACAAAGAAGCTTCTGATTATGAAGGTACATCAGATATTAGAACCATTCAAGATTGCAATTGTGCACCTAGTGACTCCACTCTTTCAACTGACCCAGAGAGGATTATTTAAGAGAATGGAAGCTTTCTCAGAAGGTTTTTTCAGCTGTCCCGGATTGAAAATATCTCTCAGAGAATGATTATGACCAGATCTGGTCTTTGACGGTGAACAAAGACCAGACACTTTCAGGCTACACATCATTCACTTGGAAACTCCATGATTGAATAACCCAAAGGCAACTCCACTGGATTGAAATGGACAAGATATTAGCTCATAGGTTTTCTTTCTGCGATTTTTCAAAAATAGTTGGTTTCCCTAACCCACTACCTAGTAGAGATGAATGGGAAATTATCCTTCCTAAATTTCAAGGAGAAGAGTGGGAAGTACCAGTTGAACATTTTCTGAAATTTCATGTTTTTATTCATCAACTTCATATCATGCATGAAGATGTTCAAATTAATCTTTTCAAGTATTCATTACAGGGGATTGCTCATGATTGGTGTTGATCTCTTCCTATTGCAAGCATAAGCTCTTTGACAGGTTTGAATCCAGTTTTCATTTCGTTTTGTAAAGATTATTTTTCAGCTGAGTATCTTTATGAAAACTGTTCTGATGAATTTTCTTTTCTTTATAAAGATTTTGCTTATCACAAATACCATATTTATGATAAAGCTATTATTGTGGAAGAAATAATTTTCCGTGAAGAGCATGAGATGTTAAATGATATTCATTATGATAGAAAAAATACATAAATGTATGGCATCATATCAGACATGTTTGTTGTTTTAAGCATTCATGAATATAAACGTGTCTCTTCTAAATATCCTAATGTCGAAGAGCAAGTGTATTATGCAGAGGATTTTTCTCCTGACTATGAATTTGAGATAGATGAAAAGCTAGCAACAAAAGCTAGGGAATATTCCTCTATGTTTTTTCCTTGTTTTTTAGAGTCGAAGGCAGAGTTTATTTGCTGCTCTTATAAAGGAGATGCAGAGGATATATCGTTCCTCAAAACAGATGTTCTTGGAATCCCTACTTATGACAAAGAAGTGATTTCATATAATGGTTGATAACAAACAACTTGCAATGGATATCCCAACGAAAATGACAAAGAGCATAGCTCTCCCATGGTTCATGTTTATTATGATTGTGAATCTGATCCTTGGGAAATCCATGAAGGAGAAAAGGAAAATCCAAATGAGCATTTTATATCCTTCCTTGAGCCTGTGAGTGAGAAATCATCACCTAGGATCAGTCAACCTGCATCAGCCATTCACTCACCTACACTTTCCAAAGACATTCAACCGTGTGTGAACAATTGTGGGACAAAGCATGTTTTCTACCACCAACCTAGTAAATTTTCTCACTCATTCTATGAGCCTGTAGGGGAATACATGGAGTTTATTTTCCTCCGTGATTTGAAGCCTCTAAGTCTTATCCTACCATTGTCATCTGGAGGAAAGATGAAGGATGTAATTGTCATGCTGTCACGATTGCATCATCTACTATTAATCACTGACAAAGTAAAATAGCTTCCAGTTAGGAAGTTACTTGAATGGCTATGGTGGAAGTTTTATTTCACCTAGCACTTTGTAAAAATAAATTAGCCTAGGAATGTACATAAATAAGCTCCTCCTAGAGCCCATGTATTTTTCTTTCATTTTTAGGATAGTTTTCTTATCAACCTTTAATCCTTAGCAAGATGTTTTTTGAGCATGAATCCATAGCCCAACAAAAGGCGACTAAAGCTACAAAAGGATATCTTAGAGCCTCGCAGGGAGGAATCTATCCCCCATGGAGCCTAATGTTATAACATATAATTGTAAGGGGGTGTTTTCCCTAAGAATTTGGCTTTTGGATAGAGAGAATGTGATAAAATGGGTTTAAAAACCCACCATATGCATTTTATCCAAAGACAGGTTGTCTGAAAGTGGGGAACAAGTGGCAACAGATCAACATTTCACTAACTCATGAAGCAAAAAATTAAAAGGGAAGATTCATGAGGACTCATGAAAAGAGAATTCATGAAGTGATCTCGATCATTTGTTACAGAAGGACACGTGGCGCAGGATCAGCCTAGAGAAAGTTGTTTTAGAAAAGCTCAAGTGAGAAATGTCGATATCTGACGTCTCGAAATGATGATAGCCGAGGTCCTGAAATGCCAATAGATGAAGTTTTGATGGTTCGAGGTCCCGAAATGATGATGGTCTGAGGTCCCAAAATGATGATATGATCTGGGACATTTGATGCAAAGAGACGTGTGTCACCCGATCTGAACGGTTGCAATTTCGCGAATCAGAGATTTCAACATGGAATACAGTGCGAACTTGCGAATCGTGAAATCCAAAAATGCCTGGGAATTAGGTCCACGATCCAATCCCAGGGGCATATGGAAAGAGCGAACAAAATAAAGCTAGGAACCTAATTGACCAAAATGCATATAAAGTTTTTCTAGGTGATGATCATGATCGTCAGATTCAAGGAAAATCCAACCGTTGATCCAGATGGGTCGTTTCACGTCTTCGAGCATCGGGATATTTGAAATCAAGGGGAGTGAAAACTCCCGAAATGTGAAATCCTGATATTTCATATGGATAAGCATGAGGTCATGGCTCGTGGTCGCATGGGGCAAGAGAATGGAGCCACACAAAAGATCGAAGCACTTGTCTTGGTCTCATCAGAAGATCTGTGTGGTTTCAATATGCCAAGATAAAATGGAAGGAGTCATGCGAATAGCCTGGAACATTCATGGGTGTTACGCCTCACCCTGATTCTGATGAAATTAGTTAATGAAAATGGGGAAGGTGGTTGAAGCCTCATTTCACCACGTAAATAGAAAGCATGGAAGAACTAGCCATGGGAGCAGATTGTCATCCCAAAGTTCCCCTGTCAATAGATTCTCGTGAAAAGCCCATACTGATCTCAGATCACATATGACAGAATAATACAAGTGAAGACTGATAGAAGAGGATGCAAACACAAAGATTTGATTGTAGTGGCTAGGTCACACTCCTGGTGGTGGACACTGTTCTGAGTATAAATACTCAGTTTTGATATTTTGTTATGGTCGTGTTGATGGGCGAAATTGACCGTCTGTCAACTGGGAGAGTGGAACCGGTCCGGGGTTGTCTAAATAACCCAAGCCGTTTGGAATGGACCACCCTGACGAGTTTAACGGCTCCGTTGGCCGCTCTAAGGTCTCCTATGGAAACCAAAGAGAAAGGATCTGAGCTAAGAAATCTTACTAAACTAACTAAAACAAGCTAAACTATAACTACACTAATCTAACTATATAAACTACTAACTATTATATATATACAATATACTTATTATGATTATAAT
>CBVK0101841790.1:0-21539 GCA_900067695.1 Picea abies
GATCGTGGGGATGCGTGTCAAGGAATCCCAACATATCGGGGTTTGGAGAATCATAGTTCTCGACGACAGAGAATGCTTGCATGTCGGATTCGTGATTAGTGATATCCCGACGGTGACATGGCAGTGTGGAATCACGAGAACTAGTGGAATACAGGTGGTATCACATCAGGGATCAGGGAAAACTAAATCCTGAGTCTAGGAACATCAGGACTCGCGATCCCGCGAATTTTGAGAGTCCGATAGAAGGATAAAGGGTGGAGAAAATCAAATCCACACATGTCTCGAAAAATCGGTTCATTGGGGTTCGGTGGTTGGCAATTCAATTTGTGGACGTCGCGAGTAGCGATTTCCTGATAGGGAGAAGTTCCGATAGCGGAGGGGAGTCAATGTTGACTCACATCAGACTTCGGGGAATCATGAGGTGAGAAATACGCGATCATAGGTTTCGCGAAATTGCGAAGTCCGATTTCCGGATTGTGAAGGGAGGTCAGTAAGGTGTTGTTGTGGGTGAAGAATTCCCAACAGGGAATTAGAGGAGCATTATCGCTCTTCGGGGTCAAGGTCAGAGAAGGTCTTGATGGAAGCGGGACTCGTGGGTGGCACAGCCTACTCCACAAAGTCATTGTCATCGTAGGTCTGGTGTATGATCAATTATACTTTGTATCGAGTTCGTCGAAAGAATTCCTAACATATGATGAACTTAGAGAACAATCAACAACTGTCCAAATTCATTGTCGTCGTAGGTCCATCGTATGATCAACTATACTTCATTGCCAACTCTTCGAAAGAAATACTAATGTACAAATAATTTGGAGCACAATCAACCACTGTCTAAAGTCATTATCAGCATGCATCTGTCATAAGATCGACTATGATTCATCATATATTTTTCATAGGCTTATCGTACGGAAAAATAACAATTGACGTACTTTCACCTAGGTTCATCGCAAGTGCGACAAGGTACCGACATACTTGTTGTATTTTCGATGAGCGGTCGGTCCTACTATCAACAAACTCCTAGTCATACTATCAATGAAATATTAGAAAATCATCGAAGTTTCGACGAGAGTTTCATTAATTAAAAAAAACAATTAATACTCCCGATGTCATACAGTTAAATTTACCTCGGTACTCTTGACGTGAAATGGTCTCTCACACATAGGTGGTATGAAGGTAATAGGTTGTTAGTTAAGTTTCTTGTGGTTTTACATATTATATATTATATTTAATATATAGAAAGAAGAGAAACTTTCGAACATGTAAGCACATAGAAAAACAACTATTTCATTTTGTAAATTTTAAGGAGAAGTCACCACATGTTGTTATTTTTGAGCATAATTAAATCTAATACACCAAAAATTAACAATAACATAGATAGAATACAAACAATGAATTTTAACCTTTAAATTCAAAAAAATCTAAAGATGGATACATGTTACCCAAGAAAAAATTCAAAGGCCATAATGAACATACATGTTTTCCAAGAATGCTTTCTCATGCAACAAATCTAGAACCAATAATCAAGCATGGGAAATTATGTGAAAAATGAGTACTCTCCTCCCAACTTCAGTCCTCAACCCGAGAAACTAAGGCCCTTGATGCTTTAGTTGCATCACTAGTGTTAGGCATCAATACAATGTGCAACCCCACTCACAAGCTTGTTATAAATTTCACACAATCTTCCACATGAAACAATCAACTAAGACTCTCTATAATAACCATATTATAAATAGAAAATTTAACATCACAATCAAACATAAGAAATATTTTTTACAAAAGTTGGACTTCCCCTCTTCCTTTCTTTTATTTAATCATTTTAGTTGTAATTTTAATTATTTATTATTACTATTATATTTATGTAGTATCATTATTTACAAAAATTATAGTTCCCTAATACTATACATGCATAGTTGACATATAATGTTTCCTAATACTCCACCAAAATTTACTTATTAATACTTATAATACAAGGTCATAATATTACAATAAAAACACAAGATTTCAATCAAATGAGCACCCATATAACTTAATAAGACATGAAAATCAAGCATAACACAAAGTAAAACATCATTCTTAATTTCATGACCTATTTTCACCAATATGAAGGATAAGAGGTGAATATTTGAAGGTTGTTTCATACTATGTTGGAAGTTCCTTGCTAGCTCTTAGATGGGATAAATGGAGTTAAGCCTTCCTTGAATAAATCTAGGGCTTCCTTGAAATCAGGTCATTCTTGGAAATGAGGGAATATTGGTGTCAATGCAGAAATCAAGGCTAGGTATTTAATAGCTTGAGCACTTTGACGCTGAATTTCTAAGTATGAAAAAACTCCATTGTTGAAAGATCACTTCTCCCACTCTTTAATGTTTTTTTCACTTGTAGAGTAATTGAAATTTCAAGAACAACAATATATGTTGAAGTAGTAATTGGAATATTTAATAGTGTTAATGTCCTCCTTGAATCCTTATCATGAATACAAATATTTTTTTTCCTTGGATAAACATTCGTATATTCATTTGAGATGATAGAAGTAATATACATTTTGTATATGCTCAAAGAATTTAGAGAAAGGTATTATTAACATTGTAAAAAAAAAAAAATGTGATATTGAAATATTGACTGTAAAAGTTCATGTATATTTCCTCTTAACAAATAGGACTATGAATATACACATGGGAGACAAACTCCATAATCATCTTATATCTAAAAGTATAAAAATGTTTTTTATAGAAAAAATGCTATGAAGTTCCACTACAAAAGGAAACTATGATATGAGATGCATTGACCCTAGTTTGATATTTATCTTCTGTATATACAAGTACAAAACCTTTTACAATATAGGAAAGAGGTTTTGAAAAATTATGGATATCTTAAGAACTTGTGTTCAAACTATCTACATGTTTAGTAAGCCACCTAATTTAGGTAATGGTTTGCAACATATCAAAGATCAAGCATTCAGTTTGATGTTTGTCATTTTGCAACCTTTTAGATAATTAGGTATTCACTTGACATGTAGGAATTTGTGGGTTGGGTTTCAACATATTGATTTGAAGGGAAATATATGAGTCCTCTACACACCAATTTTTTTTTTCTACCAAGAGGAAACTATAAGTTCATTCACTTGGAAGTGATTTAAACAAGTCTTAAAATATTTAAGTATTAAACATCCTTTTCTCCAATTCAGTTTAGCATAATTTGAAGCCAACAAGTTAGTGTGGTTGTGCAGGGATTGGTTTTTTAGATTGTTGTTTTTCATTGTTATTATATTTTTTAGCATGCCTACTAATCCTACTAATTTCTTTGGATTCACATACATATATCCCTGGAGTGTAATATTGGAATTAAAATTGCATGCTAATTGATATGGCTTGAACCCAAATATAGACCTTTGATTTTGTTCTATATCAAAATCATTATTCTCTTTGTCATTTCCATTTCTAGGTTCACATACTAGTCCAATTAATTAAAACATGAAGTATGGATATGTTATGATGCATTAGGAAGCCATAAACAACATCCTTCATCCTACCATTCCTGCAAAGCCCTTTGATGAGCATATTGAAGGTTATGGCACGTGGAACATACACATGTGCTTCCATTCCTTTAAACACTTTGAATGCATAATAATTTATGCATGTTATGATGAATTAGGATAGTTAAAAAATGAAGTATGGATATGTTACGATGAATTAGGAATCCATTAACAACATCCTTCATCCTACCATTCTTGCAAATCTCTTTGATGAGAGTATTGAAGGTTATGAAATTGGACATAACCATGTGCTTCCATTCTTTTAAACACTTTTAATTCATAATATTTTATACATGTTTGAAAATGTGATAATAATGTTTAGAGTTATGAAATTTGGAACAATCTTGGCTTCAATGATGTTTATAAGTAGACAATTGATTCATTTTGATTTTTTCAAACAAAGTTACTTAATAAAAGATTGTGGGTCATGAGAGTGGGGATGTCTTTAGATTTGGGTGAAAGAAGATGATCATGGGTCTCCACTACCTTTGACAACCTATTTTTCTTATATAATGTTTCAATGACATTTAAATTATCGAAGGAGTATGTAACATGAGAGGATTTGGGTTTGCAATGGTTCATATATGGAATCCAAGCAAAGCAATTGGCATACTTTATTCAATTGAACTATAAAGCCAAAAAAATAAATCCCCTTTCTCATCCAAAGTTGCATGCCCCATTCCTTGTATAAGAAACCTGAAGGGTCATGCCATTAATTCCTAAAACAAAAATTTAGTCTCATTATTGTTGATGCCTCTAAAGCCTAAAAAGGAGACGATCTATTGTGATTTGTGTTTATAGTTTCTTCTTGTTAATAGCTTCTTTCACATCTAATGGAATCATTTGGATGGTCTTTTTCCAAGGGCTTAATTTCAAGCTATTTTAGGGCCATTTTGCATAGGTAGATATGAAATTAATTATAAGTAACCTTCCAAGGCGCTTTTTGAACCTCTATATGTTTGAATGTAGTCAAAAATTTTATACCATGTGAAAATGATGTTGGATCCTCTATTTTTCCTTTAGATCCTTATCTTGTATATCTCTATTTTTATGGATGACAAACTAGTTCTCTACAAAATGCAATGGTTATCCTTTCTCTTTCCACCATACTAAGCATGTGAGAATTTTTTTCCTTAGTATGTAAATATTTCCATAGCTAAGAGAATTGACTTCCAAATCAAAGTAGTAGACATTTAAAGAATGAACTTATCCTTAGTGAGATATTATAACAAAACAAAATGTAAGTTTCATAGAGAATGAGTCCAACAATAAATCCCAACAATAGATCGAGAATGTCACGATAGAGGAGAGTCATATTTTTGCATGAATATTCAAGTCCAAGTTCAAGTCTTTTACCATTGAATTTGTTTAAAGCGTTCTTTTTTATTTCACATGTTGGGTTCCAATTTTTCCATAAAATTTTGGCTTTCAACATTTTAAGTATAAAAGTTTGACATGTGAGGGGTGTTGGTGGGGAGATTATAATGAGATTGTGACTTTTCTTTGATAATATGTTCTATAAAATGATGATGGTTTTATGTTTAAAATTTATATGTGATGATAAGGAACCTAAGGGGTCTTCCTTACTAAAATTCATACAACATTCCATTATCTAATTCAATCAACACTTAGTATGCAATATTAGAATTAATGTAATATTTATAACCTTCTCATTTTCCAATACTTGTTTTATATATAGAGTTAATGTCCTTATCACACTTCAGTGGCTCTTATGTCCACATGCCTCATAGATACTAACAAAAACTATAGGCTTGATTGTATATATTATGAGGCCTTATGTTTCCTCTAGGCATGTGGATTTATGGGCCTCTATGACTAAATGAATTATGCAAGTCTATTCTTAATGACTATATAGTCCCTTAATTAACAATTTCTTAACCTATGCTAAAGTTATCCACTATTTAAGTTCAATCCCATTACATATGGAATAGATTGTGAAAATAACATGCCATTTCATTAAATTAAGAGAGATACTTGCAAACCCATCACTAATTTCTCCATGGGCTATGATCTCACTATCCTATCTTTAACTTGCCTCACTAAGCTAAACACCACCAATAGGATTATAGGAGAAGTAATTGACCAAGCTAGAAAGAATTTAAGGTATTTAGAAGAACTTTCATTGATTTTAGCATCCTCAATATATTCTTCACATTGAAGAAGGAAGTGCACATAAATTAGAATATGGTTGTTACTGAAGAATTATTGTTATCTAATGACCAATTCACTATTTAAAATGACAATGTTTCCACTCTCAAGAAATATTATACCATTTGTCCTTGTTTTGATGATTAAGTTCAAAGGGTACAATACAATTGTGTCAACCTACAGTCAAGTTTAATGGGTTCAAATAAATGAGGTAGTAAAGAATCCTTTCACATAATTGATATTAATTGAATTGTAAACTTCTTTGTGCATTTCCATGTGATAAATTTCTTAACAAAGCTTAAACATTTCATTGATTTTTCAAGATGCACACAAGTGGTGAATTCAAGAATGCATACAAGTGGCAAGGTACTAGGCCATTGTAAGCATAGAAATCATTTGATCCTGAACCAATGCATAAGTAAATATGGCATCAATAGGAATAGTGCTACTCTTGTTTCCCTTTTCAATAACCTCTTCTACGCCCTTTTATGTCAATGGTGCATCAACACACTATATAAACATTTTTTCTCATTCCAAAGTGACTCCCCTTGACCTATCAAAATCAAGGCTTCTTTAGCTGCAAAACCCAAAAATGCTAGGAAAGAAATTGGAATTAATGATATATCCACCATATAGGACACCTCTACTTTGACATCCTAAAAAAATATTCAAATATAGTTTCATGTATGTGTCATCAAAGGCAGTTCTCTCATGAACTTTCTCACATGATATTTTTTGGTAGTGATTAAATTAGGAATATTGTCAAGGAAGATGACCTGATGTATTTAGATGATGTGATACTTATAGGGAGTTTTGAGAATCTCGTTGCAAGGTTCAAGGAAAAGTTGGCATGAGAAGCTGAGAAGAAATAAATTTGACTTGTGCATTATTTCTTGGGTCTAGAGGTGTCACATAGTGCAATGAAGTGTTCCTGAGATAGGGTAAGTGTGCAGTTGATATTTTGACGGGATTTTAGATGATGGATTGTAATCCCTTAGCTACTCCTATGGTACCAAATCTAAAGTTGCAAGTTGACTTCAAGGATTTTAATCCTTTGGTGTATAGAGAGTTGATTAAATGTTTGATATATTTAGTTAGTAGCATACTTGATTAATTGTTTTTAGTGAATACTATGAGCCAATATATGGTTGAGCCAAGGTAAATTCATTTGTTCACTACATCACATGTGATTTGTTACATGAAGGGAATAATACATCAAGGTCTAAGGTATATAGTATATGGCGAGGTAAAAGTGCCAAAATCAAATAAATAAGTATGGCCCAAAAGATTTCATATGTATAGGTATGGAACTCACTTTTTTCATGCCATCCTATTTATAAATGTTGTTGTCAATGTTCATTGAATCAATCTCTAACTCCAACCAACAATGTACATTTTTAAGTCCTATGAATAGGAGCTTATGAACATTGAACATTGGAAAAAAAGAATTTTAAGGGGGAACGTAATATGCCACACCAAATTAGAATCAATAATCTCTAAAAACAATATTATTAAATGAATAATAGTTGTTTCCACCATTATATATCATTGTATCTTGAATTTAAGTATACAAGCAAATGAAGGAAAATTTCACAAGGTAAGAGAAGAAAATGATTTATACCTTGTGACCACCCTTAAATGCATTATGGATCATGGAGGTGACCACCCTTCAAACCTACATTTTTCAAAAGGATCTATGACTAGATAAAAACTAAACATGTATGAGGTTGTATTTGTCAAAGAAAATAAAACATTATATGACTGAATAGTAATTAAATATCTATGATGCTCTAGAAATACTAAAAGCGAATACTGCATGAATGACCTCCTCTTGGTTTCCAAAATAATTTATTCTCTACTAAACAAGGCCAACCATGTGAAGATGGAAGCTCCTTTGGCCCCTCATCTCCACCCCCCCTCACATAACTCTCAATTCCTCATACCCAATCATGCATAACAAGTAGAAAAACAAGAATTAAAGGCAAATGAAAGAAAGAAGGTACGTGAATACATAACATATAAGGTTCATGCATAAGTAGAAAAAAAAAACATTGTACAACAAATATGAATTTGTATTAATATAAATTTTTTTCTCAATATATGCACAATCACTTCTTTTTTTTTCTTATTTTTTATAAAATTCACGAGTAAATCATCATTACATTTGTCTTGATCCCTTTAATATATTAGGCCCTCTGGTAATGACAGATGATGATGTGTCATATCAAACATTGTAGTACTTCTAGTTGCATGATGTGCACGTTCATGCACTAAAGGGGTGTCCACTACAATAACAAAAAGCATTAAAAGGACATGGTTAGTTATTAGTCATAGCAGTGTTCTATTAGTACAAATATCATTACTATGTTTTTTACATGGAAGAGTAGTCAACACCATTGGTTGGATTGGTGTTGATTCCTCTCCTCTCCGAGAACCCTCATATACATGCTATGACATCGAAACAAGAAAATTTATAAGTACACCATTTGCAAGTAAATATTACTAATCATCATATTATACATTTGATTTTAAATACACACATGTCGTGATGGGTTTGCACACCACTAGAATTATGGGGTTTTTTCCACCATCAGTGAATGAACTAGCATTGTTTGGCTGCTTAAAATCAACCATCAATATATTTGACAAGTAATCAACAACTACAATCTTGTCATTCAATTTACCATCTCGTTCGAAGGGTAATATTTTTTCTACCCAATCTTTTGTCGATGTTTCACCACTGCTTTAAATACAAACTTGAAGCCAAGCCTCAAGTCTTCTTTGGTGGTAGCAGTTTTGAATGTATTCCCCTACATCACATATCAAATTTTTTGCTTATTGGCTACAATTATGTAAAATTTGCATGATGATATGAATAATATGGTTAAATTATTTGGTACTTACAATTTGGTATTTTAATCTCAAGTAACCACCTTGGCCAAGTTTTTTATGCCTTTTTTTTTCTAGTCTTTCCTTGGCTTCTTTTGACGTGTCTGGGAGCCTACAAAAAGTTTCAAGTATGTTAGATATCAACATATTTTTTGTAGAACTAAAGAAAACTTAGCATATTCAATTCAAAATATCATATATTACATTGCAGGGCCAGGTGGTGTCTTTTGTTCCTGTCTCAATGCACTCTCCTTTGTGTTGTCTTGCATATTCTTCCATTCCTTCTCAGGAATGGCTAGAGGATGATCATATTTAGGGTTCGTTTTCAATTGAACCCTATATTGATCTATGACATATTTCTAATATGCATCAGCCCTCGAAGTGATTTTAGACTTGTTGAATGTATCACCAAACATGATGACCATATGGTTCATATTATTGTTTTTCGAATCTTTATTCTGGGCATTCCACCATGTGTGAATGGCAGATCCAAAAATATCTAAAGTCTTGTTATGTAAGGTCCTGTAAAATACATTGATTCCTACAAAACAATATTGATAATTAGATTAAAATAATATGAAAGATGTAGGTTTCAATCAATTTGTAGGAATTAATCAAGATATTCATAAATACTTGCAATTTGTTGTATCTTCAAGGGAACCAAGTTATTATCCACCAAAAATTTGATGGAGATTGTTCCTGAGATTTGAGCACATGATGCTCCATAATAAAAATGTTGTGTGGAATCAATATCCTCATGAGATTCTCCCTGTAGATCATCAAATGAATTGTCTAGCATGTGTGGTGGTGGTGTCTCATGGGCCGTAGGAGTTTTAGTTCTCAGAGCCATAAATAGAGAGGAAAGTCACCTCACATGTATGTGGCTCATGTTAAGATGTTGTGGGGTTGGTGCATCATTGCTACCAAGAATGTCCCCATGACCAGTTTGTCCCATCAAATCCAAAAATTCCTATAGAAATAAAAGTGTTTGAGTATTGGTCATATAAAGGTATTAAACAAAATTTTATAAATTAATATATGTTAGAAATAATATTTTTTTTTAAATTTTGATTACCCATATTGTTCTATATCGTGCATTAAAATGTCCATCCTTTCTTTTGTATCCTCTATAGTTGGCTTACACCTAGAGAATTCAATGAGTTCCCTATTTTCCTTTCTCAAGGAATTTCAAATTGTTTCCATTGGGTTGATGGAATCAAATATTTCATCACCCACATCATCTTGCTCTGGCGGTGTGCTCATCTACATAGCTTTACTGTGTTACCTCAAGTTCCTTGTACCCTCGGCATGCATTATGAGGAAGAAATCTACATAAAATTTTGTGTATTTCTTCCTTTGGGTGCGCACCATTAAATAGGGTGACCCTTCTAAGCAAATCCTAAATCTGTTGGCAAGTATTAAATAGAATTTTCTTGGTTGTTTTAACCAAATCTAAACTTAATGCCAATTGGTTAGGACATTGGTGTTATTAATAGTAGGTTGGGGGTTCAAGCCTCATAAAGCATACTATATATATTATTGTTACAATCCATCCCATTTGTTATAAGCTCTGTGAAAATGTTGGAACAAATATATTTTGTTTAAACAATATAATATATGGTTAAAGAAACTCCCGTGCAAAGTATCTGGTGATCCCCCTCTGTGTTGTATGGTGGTTACATTGTATAGTTAAAGACCAAGGACCAAGGGTTGATGGCTAAGGCCCTAGAACCTTTAGCCACCCAAATGAAAATTTATACAACTTTATATATATTTCTTGCCATATAGTTATCAAGTGTCATGTGGTGTGCATTGGTGTGGAGCGTTATGTGAAGACTTTGGTGGCTATGGAGGTCATGTGGTCAAACCCTATTGAGTGCATAACTATTGATATTCACTAGCCAATATTGGCCAATGAGGGGTTGCCACATGGTAACCTCTCATTGGCTCTTCCAATGCCACATGTCAAATTAGGATTGCACCAATTATCTGCCACTTGTCAACCAATGATTGATCCACCTATATTTTTCCCAGTTAGTTTCCAACTCATTATACAATTATTCCACATGGCACCTTGGGGTGTGGCAATGCCACTTGTACAGTCATGCCACGTGTCACCCTTTTACCCCTTTGATTTTAACTTTATCTATTTGACTGGAACTTTGGTCGCTTATAACTTTTTCATACGAACTTCATTTGAGGTGTGATTTATGTCATTGAAAATATGACAATGAGCTCTATGCAATAATGACCCTTTCATGAAATTTTGATATGGATAAATTTTGATCTTTTATGGATCCCCTGGGACCTCTATGAGAATTATGAATCCTCCTAGACCTCTGTGAGAGTTCCTTAGATCCTCTTAGATCAATAGTACACATCATGAGGTACGAGGGATACTGATTTAGGATATCAATGCTTGGTCAATTAGATTTACTACAGTTGATGGCTTGTAAGATCATATCCACGTGTATAAAGGAGAAGTGTCTAATCGGGGTAGTCATTGCAGTTGAGTGGTGTGTAGAAGACATTCAGACAACCTGGGCCCGATATGTAGTAAATGAGTGCATTGACAACTGTCTATATGCCTAGGACTCTAGGAAGGATTTTCATTATAACTAGATACTACTTCTCCTTTCCATGGTGATCTGGAGACCTCCTTGGGTTTTTGAACGACCTGCTGGGAGTAGAAATGCATTTGATGCCCCCAGATTTCTTTGATTGCATAAGAGTAGGGATCCTGCCACCCAAAAGTCCCATGATGAGATTTTCCAGGGCTAGTACTAGTAATTGATTCAAGAAACTGCTTCGCAAGTGCACATCCCATGTACCATTATGGATAGGTATGTTGGATACCTTCTATTTAAATGTACTTTTCATAATGTGTTCATATATCCCATTGATGACAAGGGGGCTGCGATGGTGTTACTATTTTTCTACATAACTGAAGAAGGCATCCAACAAGGAATGGTTGAATGGCCTGCACATATACAACCAATACCAATTGAAGAAATGGACACTCTCAAAATGTGCACTAAATGCAACAAAGAAAGAAAGAAATATAAGGTTGTGTGGTTGTAGGTGTAGTGCACAATTCTCCCCGACAAGGGATCCAAAGATGACCTATCATCCAAGCACCCACGAGACCCACACTCCACACAACAACAAATATAGTCCATCCCAATTAGTGCAAAACAACAAAGGACCAATCCAACAATCCACACTACCAACCCCTCAACACAACAAGGTTTCATTCAGGTGAAACTAGGAATCACCACGTTGATCAATGTCCTCAAAAGACAATTGTTTCTACAAAAACAAATCCACAGAGGCTATTGATAATGTCGACCATCTCTATCGACAACGTGGTTTCAAAACATCGGTATTAGACACTTTACTACAGGTGTAGATTGTTGAAAGAAGCTCTAGTATCCTAGCTCAGGTCCTTAGATTCGACCCTTCAATACCAATTACAATGGATAGCAACAATGGCGGAATCTCGTTGGCACTAATCCAAACTCCAATAGTACAGAATTATGTTTCCACCTGACTCTCCAAGTTGTGTGAGTGACACCAGGTACTCAATCATGCTCATACACAGTTACAACTCCAACACCAAGTGGACATTATGATGCATAATCAAATGCATGAGAATTATAAAATGGAAGTTTAGGATAACCAAGTATTGTGGAAGAAGTATGAAGCATAAGTTGTGGCTCATGCAATTTCCCAGGCCTGATTCACTGATATAAGTATAGTGCTCACTAAGTTTCTCAGGATAGCGGACAACCTATATGCGCAAATTATATCTACTTCCACACAAGGGAATGATATTCCCCCCGGTTTTAATCTCTCATCCGTGAAGTTCTACCTGCAAAATATGGATTCACGGCTCCTAACTGTTCATCCACCACTCCACCAAATGAGTCCAACAACAACTCTTTTCCAACGAATGATAAAGTTGGCTCAAGTAGTTGTCCAAGATGGCCAACAAAGGGTGGAATAATTTTCAAGCATGGTCGATTTTGGCTTCACCCTATGGAACCATCTCCAAAATCCTCCTGAGGTATCTACAATCGAAGATAGAGTTCGTGCAACTGAGGTTGAGGTCACACAACAAAAGAGTGACCTAGATTCTTTGCCTTCTGGGTAGCACGTCACTACGATGTTAGATATTGCAACAAAAAAAAAGAGACCACTGCAGATTGGGCTGAGAAGTAGATTATATCAGAGACCATCACTTCTACGATTGATAAGGCCTTGATCTTGTCCACACAACTCTCTGATGCGCAGGTTGTTGTCAACCCCCTAATTGAGAAAATCAACACAATGGACCCGACATCTTATCAAGTCATAGCAGTCGAGGCTAGTGTGGCTATTCATATTACCCAAGATCTTCAAAGATACCTCAATGAGCCCAAGTGCCATTTTTAGGAATTCATGCAGGAACTCAGAGACATAGTTTCGTCCATTGCAGTGGTCATTCCATGAAGCAATTAGATCGAGGACAAGCCAAGTAATAATGGTGGGGGCCTATTGACAACCAAAATTTTGGGTTAATATCATGCATGCACAAAAACAAAGTTGTGCACATCCATTATGGTTCTGTGTGTGCACAAGTGAATGTGCGAGGATTGAGAAGAAGAATGCATTGGACCAATTTTTGATATTGTGCACCAATTCTAAGGCATACCAAATGCATCTCAGTTCGAGTTTTGGGATGCACACCATAAATCAAGAAGAGGCTTGTCGAAATCAAGAAAAGAATCTTTGGGAAATATCCCCGAACGGTAAATGTTGACTACATAAGGGATGTGGAAAAGACAAAAGATGAGATGGAGAGAAGGTTAATATTTCCCTAATTCTAGAAAGGATACATGGAATGCAGGAAAGTGACAGAAGCATACAAGATTGCTAGTCAGTAGAGCGAGTGGATCAATTTGACAAAGACAGAGCTCTAGAGCTGAAAAGGATATAAAATGAAGCAAGGATGAGAAAGAAAGGGTGTTTGAGTCAATTCACTGGGTCATTTTTGTGTCTATTGTAGAAGAGGTTGCTATGATCCTCTATAGTATGGTAATATTGCAATTCTTTTGATTGTAAGTCTGAGCCTATTACATGGGACATGCCTAAAAGGATGTGCATGTCGCAATGTATTGTAATTATGGAAATTATTTTAGAAAGTATGAGACTTTGTTGTTGTCTGAGGCAGGAGCATCTCTCCATATCAGTCAGCCAACCAGCCAGCCACGTCAGTGTGCATGCATTCATATGCTAAAAGGGAGGCACAACCTCATTTGAATTTTAAATAAATGTAAATTTAATGTTGTAGGCCATTGAGCCGGGAAAGTTGTTCCTTTGAGCATGTGTTAGGTAGATCAGCCTTTATTGTAGATCGACTGAGCTCTAGATCTAGATGCTAGACTAGACAACCATTGATTGTAATTAATTAGAGTAGGTAGACCTGGAGGGAAGCACTCAATGAGACCTCAGGTAAAATAGATTTTAATATCTCATTTTGTGTAAGTTGAGTTAGTGATGGTAAGGGTAGAGAAGAGCCGAGGAGAGCTCGAGAACACCATTGTAGAATATACAGGCATTTTCCATTTTAATATATATAGAAGTAGTCTTTCCTGCATATGTTCTGTCTTATACGCATGTCTGTGGGTGTTCATTATATGTTGTATTTGTGGGTAGTTATCATGCAATTTCAGGGAATGTGTTTGATTTCAGGTTGAAGGTCTTTGAGGCTTCACGCCAGGAGGGTGTGATAGAACGTTGAGGTTCTGATAGCCATGCACCGAGGTTGCACTTCTAAACTTCGAGGAGTCAGAAAAAGACGTGTTGAGGCACAACACTGAGATCAACAACTCAGGAAGAAAACCTGTGAGGTTTTTGAACACCTCAGGAGGTAAGGTTGTGTAGATGAAACACTGTTGCAGACAGAATCACTGAGGATTCTGTAGGAGCTCTGCCAAGAGGGCATTGAGCACATGCACGGGTTGCATTGGAAAGGAACTCTACCATGAATTCAAAGGAATCATAATCACTATGGATTCTGGAAGGCTCTGCCAGGTGGGCATCGCGCAAACACATAGGTGCACGAGGACCTAGAACTGCTGAATGTTCTGAGGAGAAGAGACTCCGCCAGGAGGGCGTCGAGAAAGTGTGCAAGCAGGCACAATAGAGAAGAGAAAATCTTTGAGTTCTGGAAGCTGGAGGAAAGGTCCACTGAGGGAACTTTCACTGGGTTGCTGAATACCCAGAAGTACTCAAGAAGAAGCTTGAGCAAAAGGAGAGTCAGGAGGGCATCCATTTCATTCTCCATCTGAGGGAGAAGGAGGATAAAATCCCAAGGGGTCTAAGTGTTCAAAGAAGCTCAGGAGAGATAGCATGGTATACATGCGAAGACTCTACAGGAGGTAGAGGTCAAACCTCCAAGGATTTGAGAAGAACAAACTCAGGAGGGGTAGTGTTTCATTCACACGCGAGGCTCGAACCCAAGGAGCTCGCGGAAGAAGAAGACAGTAAAGGCCGAGACCTTTGAAAGAGTGAATTTCTCCTAAGTCTGGGATGAAGCGCGAAGGGAGCTCAGGAGGAGTAGTGTCAACCGTCATATCAGAGGAAGGAAAAGATCTAGACCGTTGAAGAATTCACATCCAGGAGGAGCTCGAAGGAGCCTGCAGGAAGAAGAGACCGACAGCCGTCAGGTCTCACGAAGGAATCCCGTCAGCAGTTAGATATGCAGAAGCTACGGGGAAGTTAACCTCGCAGACAAAGGAGAGAAGTCCCGACGGGCATTGGGATATTGGCATCATCGGGTTTTCATAAGGGTAAGGGCCCGAGACCTTGAAAGTACTGAAATCCTGAGAAGAAATCCTAGTTGTTGATCTCGATAGGACATATGTCAAGGAGCCAGGGAGTCATCGGGGTTCAGTTCATCGGAGAATCGGGATTCCGAAGATAGGGACTTTGCACGTTTAAATCAAGATTAGCAATTTCTCGACACGATCAGAGCCATTGATCCACAGGACGCGTGTCCAAGGATCCAGTAAAATCGGAGTTCGACATTTCGGGTTTTCTACGGACAAAGGAATTGTCACCCCAGGAATCGCGATATCGCAAAACGCGATATCCCGACAGTCAGAGTTGTGGGCCC
The DNA here is from genome assembly GCA_900067695.1 of Picea abies. Classification (NCBI taxonomy): domain Eukaryota; kingdom Viridiplantae; phylum Streptophyta; class Pinopsida; order Pinales; family Pinaceae; genus Picea; species Picea abies. The sequence continues at coordinate 15,750 of CBVK0101841790.1, forward strand.
AAAAGGTGTGATAGGAGACAGGTGTCGTCGTGCATCGGGGTTTGGAGTTTTGGAGGTCTTGTGTACATTGACGATGGAAATCGCAATATTCCAATACGCAATTTCCCGACAACGTAAGGGCATAGTGGAGGACAGGTGTCATTGGGGATCGGGAATCGGGGATTCGTAAGAGTAGTGACTCGCTACCTCGTAAGTATCGATTTCCCGATGGGGTAATTCCTGACAGAAGAAAGGACAACATAAAGTGGATATTTCATCGGGTTTCGGGGATTGTGAGACCCGAGTGCAGGGCTCATAATCAAGCGAGTTCTGATTTCCCAATAAGGCAAAGGGAGATTGTTGGAGAGCATCCTGTGGGTGCAGAAAGGTCTTGATAAGTGATTTGAAGAGTGGTTCATCTCTTCAGGCCAAAGAAAGTGAAGGTCCTGGTGGTCGTAAACGTGTCGGGTGGTCGTTTACGTCAGTGTGCTATCAGAGCTAGTCTCTGTTTGTATAATTCAGATAGAGGGAGAAAGAAGAAGAACGCACTTTGATACACACAGAGTGGTATCAGAGTGAGTTCTTGTCTGTATATTTCAGGCAAGAGGAGAAAATAGGAAAGAATGAAAAAGACAGAGTTGCTGAGGACTCTATAATGATTGTTGCAGGTAGGTAGCAATCAAGGAGACAGTCAACAGGACCGAGAGAAGATGAGGTTGAGCACTCAAGATTGCAGGAGTGACAATAGCAGATCTGCCAGGAAGGCAGACAGGAACAACAACATGGTTATTGAAGGCTATAGGTCTGCTGAACAAAAGAAGCCCGAGCTGATGAGCGCAGTAGAAATGGATGAAGATCTCGCTGATATAAAGCAGGAGATGGAGGAGCTCGAAATGAAGATGCGGCGGAATAAAAATCTGAGATGGGTATACAAGTGGTCCATGAAGGTGACAAAGGTGAAATGGCTAGTCAGGGAGCTGATGGTCAAAGAACAGTAGAGGCTATTGAGAAAATGGCTAAGGTATGCTGAAAGCCTTAGGCCCATAGAGGAGGAAGAAATGGTTTACATTTGTGAACCAGAAAATGGGAAAATTCTCGATGCAGAGAATGAATTGGGATCATCTGAGGATCTCAAAGACTGCCAGGAGGGTAGTGGAAGGTTTCCAAATTTCCATATGGGCAAGGGAACAGAGATGAGATCGGTTGAAGATCTCGTGGACTGTCAGGAGGACAGTAAGGAAAATTTGCATTGCCAGCTAGGCAATGAAAGGAGATCAGATGAGGATCTCGAAGACTGCCAGGAGGGCAGTGGAAGCATCAAAGACTGCCAGGAGGGCAGCGAAAGCATGTTGAACTACCAGGTGGGTAGGAATGAGAATGCGAGACCATCTAAAGGTCTCATGGACTCAGAGGAGAATTCAATTCAGAAAGGAGTGTTGATGATTCAAATGGGATCAGTTGATCTCACGGTCTACCAGGGAAGCAACGGAAGCATCCCATATTGCCAGGTGAGAAGGGATGAGCAGATGAATTTGAATCAGCCAGAGAAGCTGAGAGAACAGGTGAGACTGTCTGAGGGTCTCATAAATCCAAAGAAAAATTTGGATCAGTAGATGCAGTTGACAGAGGTAAAATATCATAATGATAATCTGATGATTGGGGGAATTGGGATATTCCTACCATCTATCCAGGAGGAGGCAGAAAATTTTGTTGCAGATGATACAACAACAGCAGAAGAATAGTCACGACTGGAGATGACTGTCACAAAAAAAGAAGAATTGGAGCAGACTTTGGAAGTTTCCCAAGAGGACAAAGAAGAGAGTGAGCATTCCAAGGAATGCCTCAATGCATTTAGCATTGAAGATGAAGAGACTGCAACCGGGGGGTTTGCAGCAGAAGATGAAGAAGATGAGCATTCTAAGGAATGGATCATTACTCTCAGCCAGGAAACTGAAAGAGCTGTAGCATTGGAGTTGAAAACCGAAGGAGAAGAAGAAGAAGAAGACAAGCATTCAGAGGAATGGCTCGATATTTTCAGTCTGGAAGCTGAAAAGACTGCACCATGGAAGGTTGCAGAAGCAGAAAATGAAGAAGCATACAACATTTGCTTTGCTGACCTCTGGAATCAAATTGAAGCTCTGAAAGAGAGGGTAAAAGTGTAGGGCATGCACATCCAACAAGTGAAGTGGGAAACAGATGGAGGAGGCATGGGAGATCATAGTGATCTTCTCATATGCCAAAATTTTTTGCAGCTGAGGAGACTGCAAGAACAGAACCAACCAATGGAGCAACTGGATAAGATAATCATGGAGATCATGGAGCTAATGATCTGATCATCACAAATTGCCAGCGAGGAGAAGTGGGGCAGAGAAGAAGCAACAACAGTAGTGCAACAGAAGCAGTAGCAGCAGCAAAATGGAGTAGATAGAAAGATTCAAAGCCTTGTTTGGTATCCAGGAGGATTTCCAGCAGCTACGGGGGAAGCTCATGAGCAGGAGCTCATGATTTTTGCAACTGTGGAGTATGATGCAGGAGCATCTCTCCATATCAGTCAGCCATCCAGCCAGCCACGTTAGCGTGCATGCATTCATATGCTAAAAGGGAGGCGCAACCTCATTTGAATTTTAAATAAATGTAAATTTAATGTTGTAGGCTGTTGAGCCGGGAAAGCCATGCCTTTGAGCAGGCGTTAGGTAGATCAGCTGAGATCTAGATCCAAATGCTGGACTAGACAACCATTGATTGTAATTAATTAGAGTAGGTAGACCTAGAGGGAAGTTCTCAATGAGCCCTCATGTAAAAGAGATTTTAATATCTCATTTTGAGTAAGTTGAGTTAGTGATGGTAAGGGTAGAGAAGAGCCAAGAAGAGCTCGAGAACACCATTGTAGAATATACAGGCAATTTCCATTTTTATGTATATAGAAGTAGTCTTTCATGCATATGTTCTGTCTTATACGCATGTCTGTGGGTGTTCATTATATGTTGTATTTGTGTGTAGTTATCATGCAATTTCAGGGAATGTGTTTGATTTCAGGTTGAAGGTATTTGAGGCTTCACGCCAGGAGGGTGTGACAGAATGCTAAGGTTCTGATAGCCGTGCACCAAGGTTGCACTTCTGAACTCCAAGGGGTCAGATAAAGACGTGCTGAGGCACAAGACTGAGATCAACAACTCAGGAAGAAAACCTGTGAGGTTGCTAAACACCTCAGGAGGTAAGGCTATGTAGCTGAAACACTGTTGCAGATGGAATCATTGAGGATTCTGTAGGAGCTCTACCAAGAGGGCATTGAGCACACGCACGGGTTGCATTGGAAAGGAACTCTACCGTGAGTTCAAAGGAAGCAGAATCACTGTGGATTCTGGAAGGCTCTACTAGGTGGGCATCGAGCAAAAACATAGGTGCATGAGGACCCAGAACTGTTGAATGTTCTGAGGAGAAGAGACTCCTCCAGGAGGGCATCGAGAAAGTGTGCAAGTAGGCACAACAGAGAAGAGAAAATATTTGAGTTCTGGAAGCTGGAGGAAAGGTCCACTGAGGGAACTTTAAATGGGTTGATGAATACCCATAAGTACTCAAGAAGAATCTTGAGCAAAAGGATAGTCAAGAGGGCATCCATTTCATTCTCCATCTGAGGGAGAAGGAGGATAAAATCCCAAGGGGTATGAGTGTTCGAAGAGGCTCAGGAGAGACAACATGGTATATGTGCGAAGACTCTATAGGAGGTAGAGGTCAAACCTCCAAGGATTTGAGAAGAAAAAGCTCAGGAGGGGTAGTGTTTCATTCGCGCGTGAGGCTTGAACCCAAGGAGCTCGTGGATGAAGAAGAAAGCAAAGGCTGAGACCATTGAAAGAGTGAATTTCTCCTAAGTCTGGGACGAAGTATGAAGGGAGCTCAGGTGGAGTAGCATCAACTGTCAGATCAGATGAAGGAAAAGATCTGGACTGTTGAAGAATTCATGTCCAGGACCTTAGGAGGAGCCTACAGGAAGAAGAGACCGACAACCGTCGGGTCTCACAAAGGAATCTCGTTAGCAGTTAGATCTGTGGAAGCTGCGGGGAATTTAACCTCGCAGACAGAGGAGAGAAGTCTCGATGGGCATCGGGATATTGGCATCATCGGGTTTTCATAAGGGTAAGGGCCCGCAACCTTGAAAGTCATGAAATCCCGAGAAGAAATCCTAGCCGTTGATCTTGGTAGGACATATGTCAAGGAGCTAGCGAGTCATCGGGTTCAGTTCATCGGAGAATCGGGATTCCAGAGACAAGGACTTTGTACGTTGAAATCATGATTAGCGATTTCCAGATGCGATTGAAGCCGTTGATCTGTAGGATGCGTGTCCGAGGATCTAGTAAAATCGGAGTTCGGCATTTTGGGTTTTCTATGGACAGAGGAACTGTCACCCCAGGAATCGCGATATCATGAAGCGCGATATCCCGACAGTCAAAGTTGTGGGCCCGTAAGGTGTGCTAGGATACAGGTGTCCTCGCGCATCGGGGTTCAGAGTTTTGGAGGTCCTATGTACATTGACGACGGAAATTGTGATATTCCGATATGCGATTTTCTGACAGCATAAGGGCGTAGTGGAGGATAGGTGTCATCGGGGATCAAGAATCGGGGATTCGTAAGAGCAGTGACTCGCTACCTCGTAAGTACCGATTTCCTAAAGGGGTAATTCCCGATAGAAGAAAGGAAGGAATAAAGTTGATATTTCATCGGGTTTCGAGGATTGTGAGACTCGAGTGCAGGGCTCGTAATCAAGCGAGTTCCGATTTCCCGATAAGGCGAAGGGAGATTGTTGGAGAGCATCCTGTGGGTGCGGAAAGGTATCGATAAGGGATTTGAGGAGAGGTTCAGCTCTTCGGGCCAAAGAAAGAGAAGGTCCTAGTGGTCGCGGACGTGCCGGGTGGCCATTTGCGTCATTGTCAATGTAGGGTTTTCTTAATGTATGCATTTGTTTGATGGAATAAGGAAGATAATGAAGTTGCGATAATTTTGATCTATCCTGTGTTATTTATGTGGCATTTGAATACATGTGTGTATTATTTTTACATATTGATAATAAGAAGTTTTCAATTATGGAATGTATAAATTTCAACCCAAATGGATATTTGAATGTTTATCCCTTTATCCTAGACACAAAACTAGATGGTCTATGTGATCCTCAAAGTGTCTCAGGTGATACCTTCTTCAACCTTGTTTGAAGATTGATATGTTGATGTTTGGGTTTTTTGTTCGTCAACTTTGGATGAAACCTGGGTCTTAACCCCCCAATGTTAATAAGTATAAAAGAAAGCGTGAAATGGCCCAACATCACCCCTGAGATGGGATAGGAATACAAAAAATAAGGGTGCCTCCCAGAGTCCACTCACAACTCAATATCCCACAACCCATTGGAATTCTCCTACAACTATCTTGGATTTCCTTTAGCTCTCTTCCTATTGACATACCCAACCCAAGAAATGTAGGTCCCTTCATTTCTCTCAGTCTATTGAGCATCACATTCATTTATCAGGGTTTGTCTAGCATAGGTAACCAAGAATCTCTCTACTAGGAACTCAAGGGAACTCACTGCTAGGAAAAATACCAACAAACAACAACAAACACTTGCTCTTACAGTGAAACTCCCATAGGATTTCATTCTTTAGGTTTGACAACTTGGCTCTTCAGTCTTCAACTCAAAATTCTCAAAGAACGTCCAACATGCTTCCAAATTCTCCCATCCCTCTTTCTCTAGCTCAATTTCACTTATTTTCCTCTCTCTTCTTTGTGGACAAGTTGTCGCGGCCGCTTCTATAGTGTCACCTAAAT
>CBVK0101841791.1:0-13898 GCA_900067695.1 Picea abies
GACAGTGGGTGGGGAAGCTCATGTTACACTGGTTTTAAGCCTTGACTCAAGCTCCTTAGACCTTTCCTACAAACCGTGCAATAACAAGAAGTTTGGGTGAAATCTCCATCATTGATCATGGACATCTAGCGTTGACCCTCCAAATGTAAAGAAGTTTGAGTCCTAGAAATCCTGAAGGTCGAAGTCGTGAAATCTCGTCAATATTTAGATCGAGGAATTAATTTGAGAGTAATGTGAGCCATTAGATCAGGAGTACAAGGTAAGAAAGTTTCAGGACTATGTAACTTCACCACTTCAACGATTACTGGAGACTAGGAAAAGCCATGAAGTGATGAAGCTGCGAAGTGTCAAAGCCACGGAGTGAAAATCCGAAGTCATGAAATTACGCAAGTCGTTAGATATGGAGCAAAGGAAGGTGGATCATCTATTTGGTGGATCAAATGTCTTATGCCATGTGGTCAGAGAGTCATGTGGGGACACATGTCATGTGAGTTCGATGCCTTTTGGACCCCAACATGTCCATTTCAGAGTGACACATGGCGCGCATACCATGGGCCACATCACCATAGGTGACATTAGCATGTCATGTCATCTCCGTGATAATGGCCTCTCGGAATGTCCAGCTTCTTCTATTAGCAAAAGTGTCAAAGGTCGAAGTAGAGAATTCACACAAACCATCGATCGAAGATCCCTTTGGGACTTTTCTCAACCGTTAGATCAAGCAGTGGAAGGATGGATTAAGTACTTCAGTAGGTATAACTCTAGGGGAGTTGAAGAACTTAAGAGTTGTAATATCTCAGATTCTTGCAGTGTCGAATTCCTAAAATGAATAAGGATCATCCATATTGTTAATTCATAGTCATTGGATTAAGCTGGTGGAAGGATAGCGTAAGCAGGGTTGTTAAGCGACAGTAAGTATTCATCATCACTCTATGACCACTTCGACAGGTATAACTCTATGGGAGTTGAACAAATCTAGAGTGGTAATATCTCGGAGTCCCAAAGTGTCAAAGTCCCAAAATAAATATTGATCGTCCATCTCATCAGTGTATTAAGTCATGATCATTGATTTCATTAAGGCCTACAGAGAAGCTAGGATCGTCCATCCAACGGGAGATTAAATCTCAATCGTTCAATCTACTAGTGGATATGATATAAGTACTTTGACGAAGTTTACTCCTGGAGAGTTGGAAGATCGAAAAGGGAGAATAGACCAAGGCCAAAGTTCGAAGGACTTGGTTCCAAAGTTGGTCTCATGATAAGGTAAACGGGTTGATCAAAGGCCCAAAAAGCCACCCAATGAAAAGGATGATCCGATGGATGTGTTTTAATCAATAGTTGAGATCAATGGTCCATTCATCTCTACATGGTGGCATGTTAGTAGCTTATCCATCGCGCACCTTAATCTTGGGATGACACATCACCAAATCAACTGACGATCTAGATCTAAAGTGTGTAACCTCTAGAAAATCAATGGTCAAGTGATTTCAATTTGTGTTATGGGTCTCCGCCATTGGATCTTATATTGATCACGATCAATGGTGAAATCCGCTAAGGAACATCGCTTAGAGTGGATAAGCCTATGGTTTCGATCCCACAGTCACAAGGAAAGTGGATTGAAGGGAGCACCTGTGCAGGATTCGAATTGTGTACCAGTTTAAATACCATGTGGAATAATTTGACAAGATTAGCACACAACCATTCCATTGCCACTACAAGATCATGTTTGCACAAAAAGGGTGAAGGTGACTTTTTCAGGAAGCCTTAACTTTCAACTTAGAGATCGGATTGGGGAATATGAATAGCCATTAGAAATAGGATTCGGAGGAGAATAACATTGAATTTTTTTAATTTGGAGAATGATGTTATATTTCTTCATGAATTAAGAATAAAAAAGACATCTAACATTAATTGACAAATTTCTATAATATGTATAATTCTAACAAAATGGTTGCTTGCAAATTTGGAAGAATTAGAGGTATAATCAAATCAATTCAAGACTAGGATCAGATATCAAAGTCATGGAAGCATGATAGATCTCATAGAAGTTGGATGAGGCAATAAATATCCACAAGGAACGTAATGAAAAGTGGATAAAGAACTCAAGAAGAGCAAAATAGAAGGATTATTAGTTAGTTGCTACAGAGTGTGAATAAATTGTAGGTACAACAAAAGCAAGAATCATCACATAGGACATGAATATAGCAAGGGAATAATGCCATTAATGGTCTTATAAAGGAAAATTAATACTCCATAGCCTTGAAGGTAGATATGAGTAGACAGCTGCAAGCTTGATGTGAAAGAAAACAAAGAGATTAAGAGATTGTGTGTGAATAATATCTATGTGTGAAGAATAGGATTTCAATGGAAGGATTTGTTAGCTATGAATTAAGTACTTCTCTAAAAGTACTCAGTGAAAGAAATCCACTTTTGATATCAGAATTCATAGTGGAAGCAGGATGCCAATGAAGAGAAATTGGAGATAGAAAAATGAATGTTCTTTCACTTGAAAAGTGTCACTAAATGAAAATAGAATTCCTTTGGGGATGGTATTAAGTGTGAAATGTATGGTTTCATAGGGAAATGTTAAAGAAGTAATTTAACAGACAACTAGGAGTAATAAAATTTGATTCCATAATGCTTTGGTAGTAGAGTGATGGCATGTTCTAAGATAATTCATTCCAAGGTTCTGGAATTTTTCATAAAGGTAAATTTTAGATATGACTGTCGAAGAGAGGTTGTTGAAAATATAACACATTGGTTGGATTTCATAATGGCCAAGTGAAACTTGCCTAAAAAGTGTTATGACTAGGGAACAATAGTGTAGATGAACAGAGTGAGAGCACACAAGTCATCAAGGATCTGAAGAAATTTAAGGACAACCAGCTACAAATAAATAAATAAACAATAAGTGAATTGAAACATAAATGCACTAGACGACATGACGCATACCATGAATTTAGAATGCATATGCATTAGTAGGCATGATGATAGTGAATTATTGGTGCATACAGATGTGAATTTTGCATATGTACATGCTTTGATATGCATATGGCATGCTTGAGGACTTAGAATAGTTTGTTGTTATATACATGCAACAATGATGTTATAGCAATTGAGTATGACTAATTTTGTATTATAGATTATGTATTTAGGAAAAATGTTATATCATGGATAAAGATGTGGATGTTTTTCTTGATTATGACTTCAATCTATGTGAAGACCCATGAGGTTGGTAGGATGGTAATCTAAAGGATGGAAGAGAACTCTTGTGAGTTTTTACAAATACCAATTGATCAAATAACATCAAATAGGTTGATAACCATTATACATGTATGCATTTAGTTTTTTTTTATGCATAGATGTTGAAGGGAATTGAGGTAAGAATTCCCTCAATTGAGTTTTCAATATTTAAATTGATATGTAATGGCCAAAGTCCTAGAGTATATAAATATTGTTGATGCTAGAATGCATTTAGATAAAATGTTAGTTGCATATTGTGTTATGATTGGTTATGGGATCATAACCAAATCAAGTCAGGAGACATACTCTTGATATAAAAATAAATATCCATAGAGTTAGTCATGTGTGAGACCATGAGATGGTTGGATATGGAAGGGCTATAGCGTTATGTGAGTGCTCAATGGTATCTATTGTATAGTTGATGTTTTGACTACAACCTCTTTGCCGACATTGAAGAGAACTTAAGAATTAAATTATTGATGTTGTGTTTGGGTTGAAAAGGAAGACATCCAAATAGTCAAGCAAGCAATAGGAAGTTTGTGGATGATGTGTTGAGGCATTGGCCATACCTTCCAACTCACCTTGGTGAATGCACAACATAGTTATGTGGTATTATGCAGTCAATGCAGGGATGCATTGTGTAAAGGTGGCCATGGGTATTGGCACATCGATTGTTATTTTATTTAGTAATTAATTGTTGCATTCTTAAAAGCTTGTGGTACTAAAAATACATAATGAATGATAGTTTCATTATATTTAATATGAATACTAGTTGAAGGTGATTAAGTTGTTGTTTGTTACAATGTTGAGACCACTTTTTGGAGCTATTAAAAATGTTACAAGTGGTATTACAAGAATTACTGAATGCATTTTGGTGAATGCATGTATATATTATATAACATAGAAATGATTATGCTAACAGCTGAAATGATGTGAGTATTGCTAATTCATGAAGTTGAAAACACTTCAAGAGCTATTAGATATTGCAACAAGAAATTTGTAGGTTAAAGTAGTTACATAATGATAAATTATGGAAAATCTCTGTTGGGGGAACAAAGTGATAGAAATATTGATGGATAGAAGAAAGAAAAATATTGGCTTATAATACATGTGTAGAGAATGATGGGTTTATTCCAATTAATAGTTGTATTGATGGAAGTAATTGAATTCTAGTTGTAAACAATTATGAGATCACTTTGTGAATTTTTTTTGAATTGTTACCATGAATATATATATATATATATATATATATATATAGTACATGAGATACTAACATTTTATTTGGTTGAGTGTAAATTGAGGAAATTGCAGGTAGAATGGTCTTGGATATGGTAGGAATGTAATCCCATAAGGAAGACTAATGCCTGGTGCTGCAAAAGCCAAACATTATGAACAAAAAATCCATGCCTTAGAATTGTATTTCCTATATATAAACAGATTTGATAAATTAAAAAAAAAAAAATTGTTATGATATGCTAACAATTGGTTTGGCTTATTGAAGATTGAGAAAATTGCAGGAATAATGGTATTGGGTATGACATTGTTGTAATCCATAATAAACATTGATGCTTGCAACTACAAGAGCCAAACAAATTATGAGCAGGAAGCTCATGCATGGAAAATTTTGTTTTCCTATATAAAACAGATTTGACATGTATGATTGAAAATTGTTATAATGATATCTCATGATGATTGTATGTATATAATACATATGAGATGTTGGCTATGCAAGATGGAAGCTCAGGAAAAAGAGCACTAGAAGGAAATCAAGCTCAATGATGAAGGCATTAAATGAAGAAAGTCCAATGGACTTGTTGCAGCTAGAGTTCTTGGAGCCACAACTCTAAAACTAGCTTGTCGAGTGCATTAGATCCCTAGAAATAAATGGAACAGCATGAGGGACTGCATGGCAGAGAAAGGGGTTCTTTTCTTTGGTTTGTGCAAGATGATAGAGAAGGAGAAATTGCTAGTTGGAATTGCTGCCATAAATATAAATTTTGTAGATCATTATACATGTTTTGGGTCAGAATTCCTATGTATACATGTTTAATTTTAGGCCAGGGTGCCTATGTATATAAGAATTGGCTAGATTGAATGTGTGGATCAAGGCCAAAAGGCCTAGATTTGTAATGTTAATAACATTGGAATGGTTTTGTGCATTGAGGAAAGTGTCATGTAATGATCCCAAGCAAAAATTTTCACTTGGAATCACTAACTACCACTGATTTGTTGATGTGCAAGTGTTTATTGAGTTATTAAGTGCAAACAAGATTCATTCAACACATGAAGATCACCATACATTCAATATATAGAAGCACAAGCAAAGATCTGACTCTTTTTATTATAAGCAATGTAGGATCAATACAATAGATGGTTGATCTGGCATAAACCTCAGATGGTCATACAAACAATAGATATGAGTTGTTATAAAATGCTCCTGTCAATACAAAAGAAGCCTCTAAAGGCTGGATAAGTAATGAATACCAGTACAAAGCAGATCTGAATGCAAAACCCTCCAACTGAAGAGTGCCACGCTCCAAGTGAAGACTAAAGCCCTCAATAATTCGGCCCTGATGGAAGAATGCTCCAAATGAACCCAAACTCGGTCCAATAATAGATCAGGACAGTGGGATCCTCCTCCTAAAATTTCAAGCCCAACGTCCAAGGCAAACCTCTCCAACTGTCAAATCTTCTAAGAGAGTTGTGCCCTTGCTGGAAACTCCCCAACAGTATGGCCCTGCTATCTTTTGAAGCTCTAGTAGGAGATATGCTAAGAGTAGAATGGTGTGGAGGAATATTTCATCCCCAATACCAAGCTATGGAACAAGGTGAGTGGATATTTCACCACTGATTTGCTCACAAGGGTTTGTATAGCAAAACCCCCAAACTGAATGCTCAAGAGCAATAACAAGCAATATACCAAAAATCCCACCTCTAATAGGTCTGCCCCAGCCTCTTACTTATACTTTTCCTTCTAATCCTTTGTTGAGTTAGGTCAACTCCTAGGGTTAATATTTTATTCTTCTGTTGAGTTATCTTTTACTCCTTTATCCCTTTCCTTTCTTAAGTCAACTTAAAAATATAACTTTAGCCTCATTGACTTACCCCCTCAGTGTGAGACTATGACCTAGTGGGGGTGTCCAGGCCACTGAGTCTCTTCATCACCTCTCTAAGAGGTGGGGGACATTACAGTCTCCCCTGCTTGAAATTGCTTGTCCTCAAGAAATTCCAAACCTGCTTCTCTTACCATGTGCTCCTGCTCCCAAGTTGCATCCTCAATGGGTAAATCCTTCCACCTAATCAGGTACTCCTTGATGCTTCGGTTTCTGAGCCTCTTCTCTCGGACTTCTAGTACCTCCTCCGAAATCAAAACAAGTTGTCCCTCCTCATCCATGGGGGGTAATATTTCAATAAGCCTGATGTGTTGACCAAGGGCTTTCTTAAAGCATGAGACATGAAAAATGTTGTGAATTTTGCTACCCTATGGAAGCTCCAGCTCGTAAGATATGACCCCTATCCTCCTACTGACTCTGTAGGGTCCAAATAAACGTGGCTGCAATTTCTCCGCTCCGCTTATTTTAATGGAAGCCTGCCTGTACGATTGCAGCCTCAAATAGACTAAATTGCCAACCTCAAAAGTCCGGTCAACTCTGTGCTTGTCTGCTTGGACCTTCTTCTGGTTTTGTGCCCTCTGAAGATGATCCTTCAATTCCCTAAGAATGTCTTGGCTCTGCTGTATCCAATCCTGTACCATCGGTGCCCTGCTGTCATCGAATGAAATCTCTACAAATGATAAAGGATCATAGCTATACAAAGCTCTGAATAGTGACATGCCAATGGACATATGTTGGGTGGTGTTGTAGCAATATTCTCCCAAATGAAACCATCTAACCCATGCGTTATGTTGCCCTGCCACATAGTTTCTGAGATAGCCCTCCACCCACTTTTTGACTATCTCTGTCTATCCATCTATCTGAGGGTGATAGTTGGTGCTAGGGGTCAAGGCCATACCAACCAACCTGAATAAATCCTGCCAGAAAGTACTCATAAACCTGCTATCCCTATCGCTGACAATGGTCTTAAGTAGGCCATGCAACCTAAAAATCTCCCCGAAAAATAGTTTGGCCACCTGTGTTGCACTGAAGTCGGTAGCTATGGCAAAGAAGTGTGCAAACTTTGTTAAACCGTCCACTACTACAAATATGCAGTCCTTCCCTTGTGTCTTTGGTAGCCCGGTGATGAAATCCATGGATATGCTTTCCCTTTTGTGCTCTGGAATGAGCAAGGGTTGCAAAAGTCCTGCTAGGTGAGTGTGCTCATCCTTGTTTGCCTGACATGTTGTACACTCTTTGACGTGCCTAATCACAGATTCCTTGAGTCCTTTCCAAGAGAATCTTTCTCTCACCTGCCTATATGTCTTGTTGATCCACGGATGTCCCACCATTGGTGAGTCATGGCATGCCTGCAATACCTTGGCCTTGAAGGTCGATCCAGAAACCAAGAAGATTCGGTCTTTGTAGTATATGAGGTCATTAATAACCTTGAAATATTCATCTTGTACCTGTTTGTCCAGTAGTTGGCACGCAAACTGATCCCCTACATACTCCATCACTAACTGGTCCTTCCAATCAACTATTATCCCTGTTATGGCAAGGATGGATGGTCTCCTGGATAAGGCATCAGCCACCACATTGTTCTTCCCTTTGACAAACTCAATGTCAAAGTCATAGGCTTGTATTTTCTTACCCATTTTTGCTGCCTCTCATTCAAGTCCTTCTGTTCCAATAAGTATTTGAGACTGTTATGATCTGACTTGACAACAAACTGAGCACCTACCAAGTACTACCAGAATTTGGCTAGTGTATGCATGATAGCCAGCATTTCTTTGTCATAAATGTTGTAGAGTAGCTCAGGACCCCAGAGTTTCTGGCTCTTGTAGGCAAGAGGGTGCCTCTTATACATCAGTACGGCCCCTATTCCTTCCCCAAATGCATCACACTCTAAGGTAAATGGGAGACTGAAATCTAGAAGGGCTAAGACTAGGCACGTACTCATCACCTTATTCATCTTGTCCATCATTTTTTGAGCCTCCTCGTCCCACTTGAATGCTCCCTTATTAGTCAAATTGGTCAAGGGTGCACACAATTGAGAGAACCCCTTGACAAACTTCTTGTAATATGTGCACATTCCCAAAAATCCTCTCAATTCTGTGAGTGTCTTAGGAGTGGGCCATTCCATGATGGCTTCAATTTTCTCCTGATGTACTTGTACTCCTTTTGCTCTGATAATGTGTCCTAGATAAAGGAACTCCATCATTCCAAACTCATATTTGGACTCCTTAGCATATAGCGACTGTTCCTCCATAATTGACAAAATATGGTCCAAATGCCTAAGATGCTCCTCCCATGTCTTGCTATAGATAAGCAAGTCATCAAAGAATACCAACAGGTGCTTCCTTAGCTGCTTTTTGAATACATGGTTCATACATGACTGGAACGTAGCAGGGGCATTGGTTAACCCAAAGGGCATCACCAGAAACTCATAATGATCATAGTGACATCTAAAAGCTATTTTTGAGATGTCTTCCTCCCTCATCTTGATTTGATGATAGCCAGAACAAAGGTCAAATCTTAGTGAAGTAGACGGCCCCATGCAATTCGTCCAACAGTTCATCAATCCTTGGTATTGGGTAACTATTTTTTATGGTCTTTTTATTTAAGGCCCTGAAGTCAGTGCACATCCTCATAGTGTCATCCTTCTTCTTCACCAACACTACTGAAGAAGCAAAAGGACTATTGTTGGGCCTGATGTGTCCCATGTCCAGAAGTTCCTTGATGGCCTTTTCTATCTCGTCTTTGTATTTCTTGGGATGTCTATATGGTGTGGTGATCACTGGTTTGGCCCCTTCCTCTAGCTCAATAATGTGCTCAAATCCTCTATCCGGTGGAACCCCCGGAGGAATAGGCCCAAACACCTTGTGGTGTTTGTCAAGGATTTCCTTAATTTCTGGAGTGTAATGAACCTTGCCCTATTCATCCACACGTGTCACAATCCTGCATTAGGCTGCATATACTATTTCATCCCTCCAGAAGATGGCTTCCATCCTCTTGGTCATGACTACCTTTTCAGCATTCCCTGTCATGCCCCGAAGCACTACCTTTCGTCCACCCTCCTCTGTGAATGAAATTTCCATCGTTTTGTAGTTGGTGGTGATAGGCCCCAATGTGCTGAGCCATTGAACTCCTCGGATGATGTTGGTATCTAGAAGGTCCATGAAATAGACATCCTGTGTCAACTCATGCCTTCCCAAGGTAAGCTTTAGGCCTGGAATATATCTGTCACATGGCATGGTGCTTCCTCTTGCAACCTCCACTTTGAATCCTTCAAATTCTACTGTGGGTATTGTTGGTGTTTGGAAGTCACTCCTGGATTGCTAGCAGGAGCAGAGCCCGAAGCCCATCAGTTTATTGTCATGATTTGTTTAAAGGGTAATCAAATGGAGGGAAACTCAAAGCAGCATCGTATCAACTCGGAAACTAGACCAGGCATGCATGAACGAATGAGGTCTTGATAAACTCCAAACAGTGAGTCATAGAAAAAGGGTGAGTAGGTGGAAGACTTACACAAGAAAGATGCAAAGGTCTATCACAGACATCCGATTTGTAACAGACTAAAGAAGAAAGCATTCAAACATAAAATCCTTTTACATCCAAACACAAATACCAGAGAACACAACAACTGCCGCAACAAATCCTTTATCGCAACGAGATGTTAATTCCACGTAAATCCTTCACTATGAACCCCCCCAGCAAAACATGAAACAAAGATGGAAAAAGAAGAACTGTTTGTTATAAACCAAGAAGTCTCAAACACAGAGGCATAGCCAGGAAACCAAAATATTTGCTGAAACTTTACAGTCGGGAGCTTAGCACTACCATCGATAGATACAAAAATGGCAAAATGCCTACATATACTCAAAACAACAACAGCAGCGGAATCAAGAAAATGCATTGAAAGCTTTGTGTCTGCATGGCTTCTGACGGTCAACATCTGAAAGATCGTGCAACTTATGTCAGACGCAATCTTAATTGTTTGACAGTTCCAACGACGAATCAACGTACCTTAAATTCATGGCCGGGCTTTCCCATTAAGGCGGAAGCGATATCTAACCACCATCAACTGCTTCAATAACTGCTTCTTGGGATTGAGAATGGCCCGGCCAACTCAGCATTTCGGAACGTGGAAGGCATCCCATGCGGCCACCTGGAATAACCGACTGGCTCAAAGGGTATGCGGGGAGAACAGCACGGAGGATGAGTGCACGACAGGAATGGTGGAGATGGATTACAGGGCACGGAAGGAGTGACAGAGTGAGAGAAGGATGACAGAGGGCGAATTCACCTTCGGGTGAAAGGCTGACGTTGAAAGAGGCTGAACACATGGTGAGTAATGAGTGGACGGTGAGAAGAAGGGAAGACTACGTGGGCCAAAGGGGAGAGGTGAATGGATGACACATGGCAGCAGGGGAAAGGCGGAAGGGAGGATGAAGTGACGGGAGGAGGGCCCACACTGGATAAGCACAGGGTAGCTGAGAAAGGCAGGGCCGCACGAGCACCGTTGATCTTGATTGTGGCCTTCGGAGAGCTGCATATGAGATTCCGGACCCCCCCCCTTTCCGCTTAAAGGTAGAAAGGTGGGGGGGGTCCAGAATGGTCTTCATCACCGTTGATTCGGGCGCGTTGATCTGAGCCGTCGGAGAGGTGCGCCTGCGATTCCGGACCCCCCCCTGCTTAAAGGTAGAAAGTCAAGGGGGGTCCAGAATCCAACGCGCGTCGTTGAACTGGGCGCGTGATTCTTGGCCGTTCAAACTTGATTCTTGTTTAATAATGGGCGCATTCGCACCAAAACTTAGGACAGGAGGGTTTTAACCCATTCTTTTGATATCTAATCCTCTTAGCAAGAAATATCACTAACATTTGGCTCCATGGGGGATAGAGTCGTCCCTGTGATGCTCTAAGAACTCTTTTGCAGACTTAGTGCCTTTGTTGTTGGGCTATGGAGTCTTTATTAGGCCGCAAAAATAAAAATGCAAACAAGAGAAAATACATGCTCGAAAGAGCTTATTTATAAACACTCCTAACTCTAATAAAATATTTTACATGGGGCTAGGTGAAAGCAAACTTCCGCCATAGCCATCCAAGCAGTTTCCTGAATAGAAGCTCCATCCTTCTGTTAATGATGGATAATAGTCGATGTAACCAGGAGCTTAGAATGGCTAAATCCTTTGATTCATGTTTGAGGGCTGCCATGAAGATGAAGGTGGGCAGCTCCAAGGCATGAAGGAAATGCCACTCCATGTATTTGCTAAGAGGGTCATAGAATGAGTGGCCAATCCTAGAAAATTGGTGACGGGCAGTGTTCTCTGCTACACAGTTGTTCACCTATGGCTGAATAACTATGATAAGCACAGGTTGGTGGTGGACAGTTGATGTAGGCTCGTTGTTCTCGGGTGGTGGCTGCTCGCTGATCGGCTCTGGACAGGAAATATTCTGCTCCTTTGGTTCGGTCTCCCCCAGGTCCGATTTGTATTCATCATAAATAGGGACCATGGGGTGGATTTGTTTGTTGACTGGCTCTGAACAAAGGGCAGACTGCTCCTCTGGTTAGGTCTCCCCCAGGTCCGATTCGTATTCATCATAAATAGGGACCATGGGGTGGATCTGTTTGCTGACTGGCTCTGAAAAAAGGGCAGACTACTCCTCTGGTTCTCTTTCCTCTTCTTGGCTCTCCCCAGGGTCGGATCCGTATCCATCATAAATAGGTCCCTCGGGTAAATTATTCCCTTCCTCATACTGCTCGACATCTCCTGAAAGACCGAGGTGGATGATTTCCCCGTGATAATTTTCTTTAGCGAGCAAAGGATAAGGTTCTGCGACCTGCTCTTGGAAACCCAGCATATCGAGCTCAGACTCTAATTCGTAACTATCATATGTGGTCTGGCTGCTCTGACAAGAAAAAGGTGATGTCGGGCTCTGCTGCTCCTCTTCCAGATAATCATTGAAGTCGGGGGGAGACAAAGCTTCTTCAACTTGCAGAAATGGAACTATCCCCCGCTCCTCCACTTCAACCCCGAATTTTAACACATCGTGGGAAATCTCGTGAAGGAAAAGAGAGCAATCCTCTTCCACAACTACCTCTTTGTTGCTTTGATCTGAGACAGCAAGCTCATCGGGGGTAGATGCCAACTCATCTAATAAATCTTCAACAATCTCTTCGAAAGAGTTGCTCAGAGTGTCTGCCTCAAGGACTGGAAAATCCTCTGCACAGTCTTCATGTTTCAACCCTTCTAATTGGGCAAAGAGATATTTCACCTGCTCTATCATCTTACTCAAGGCGCCATCCTCCTCCCTGGGAACTTTATCACTTTCATAACCTACCTCGGATGCATATGGATGGGGAGGAGAAGGGATTGAGTTTTGATCCAGGTCATCAAGATCCTCCCCGCAGCTTTCGTCATAAACAACTTTCTCTTGTATAGAGTTGTGGTATCCCTCACAACAATTATGACAAATTAACTCAGGGGGATACAATCTCTGACAATAGGTGGTGAAAGATGCATGAAAATCACTGAGTGAAGAAATGGTAGCCAGGGGTAAAGAACGATACCATTTACGTGCATCCCCCACTAACGAGAACATGAACATTTTCAGTAATACATCCTCATGATGTATCTCCCACTGATGCATGAGTTCATGAAACTCAATGAGGTGCTGAGCAAGGTTGTCCTCTTCACCTTTTCCAAATATGGGCAAATAATCGCCCCATTCATCCAGAGAGGGGACAACATTAGGAAAACTAGGAATAGCAAAGAAATTAAAAGGAGCAAACCTGCGAGCAAGGATTTTCTCCATATCGAACTAGTGGAGTCGTCAATCGATCCTTGAATCATGAAGTCGCCGGGTGAAAGATGCGCAGCTTCAAATATGCCTGGTCCTTGTTCACCATCAAAGGCCAGATCTTAACGTTGTCGTTACCCCAGGAAGCTTCTCAGACTGAGAAAGCAGCTGCTGAAACCTTCTCGAGAAATCTCCTTAGGGTCGGCTTCCAGGCGTGCTGACAGTAGTCACAGCTGAAACAGTGATGTGAAAACAATGGAGTCACCACAGTGGAGTCACGAAGTGCACAACAGCAATCCTTAAGGGCTCTGATGTCTGATGCACCTTCAGAATCAGAGGCTCAATGTCATTCTACCCAAGGAAAATATTCAACTTCGTCCCCGGCAACGGCGCCAGAAAATGTTGGCATTTGGAAGTCACTCCTGGATTGCTAGCAGGAGTAGAGCCCGACGCCCATCAGTTTATTGTCACAATTTGTTTAAAGGGTGATAAAATAGAGGGAAACTCAGAGCAGCATCGTATCAACTCGGAAACCAGACCAGGCATGCATGAACGAATGAGGTCTTGATAAACTCCAAACAGTGAGTCGTAGCAAAAGGGTGAGTAGGCGGAAGACTTACGCAAGAAAGATGCAAAGGTATATCACAGACATCTGGTTTGTAACAGACTAAAGAAGAAAGCATTCAAACATAAAATCCTTTTACATCCAAACACAAATACCAGAGAACACAACAAATGCCGCAACAAATCCTTTATCGC
>CBVK0101841796.1:0-19403 GCA_900067695.1 Picea abies
CCCCCCACATGTTTAAATTAATATTATAACATGGAATATAAGAGGCCTAAAAAACCCAAGAAAGTAATGAATCCTTAAAAATAGATTGAGTAAGGAACAACCTGACCCATGTCTCATTAAAGAGACAAAATGCACTTTAGACATAATGGAAACAATCAGTAAAAAACACTGGAGTAAGTACAATATGTTGGTTGTCAAAATCCAATAGACGGAAGGAGGTATCCTCACCTTGTGGAACCCATAATAGGTGAACCTACTTGTAGCACAAGCCACGAGAAACAAACTTTCTGTTAATATGAAAATCAAAGGGAACACAGAGGAAATTCTATGCACTAATGTGTATGGCCCCCAGGTGATGGAGGAAAACATGAGACTGCTCCTCGACCTAGAGAATATGAAGGATCATAACCTTAACCCCCATTGCATCCTGATAGGGGATTTCAACATCATCATGACAGTCACTGAGAAAAAATGGGGCACTAGGAGACTGGACAAAGATGTAGAAGAATTCTCAGCTTTCATTGACTCAATGAAGCTCGTGGACATCAGGACCAGCAATGGTCAGTTCACCTGGAACAACAAATGACCAGGTCACCACCAAGTATCTATAAGGATAGATAGATTCTTGGTGTTGGAATCAATCATGCTATAGGGACTAACTTTGGATTGTAGCATCCTCCCCTAGGGGGATCATATCACTGGCCAACTCAACTGGAAACTAATTTTCAAACCACACTAAAGAACAAACCATTTAGATTTGAGAAATTATGGATCGGCCATCCCACCTTCAAGGAGAACATGATCAACCAATGGTGGAGTAAGGAACTTCCGGATCAAGGGAAAAGGATGTTCAAATTTTACAAAAAACTCAAGTACATCAAACAAAAAATCAAGGAGTGGAACAAGGAAGTCTTTGGAAATATAAACCAAGGGAAAAAGAGCATCAAGGATATAACTAAGAAACTTCAAGAACAGTGCATCGAAGAGGGATATACAGAGGATGAGAAAAATGAAGAGATCCAATTGACCCAAGAATGGGAAGCAAGATGCCAGTAGGAAGAAACCTTGTGGCACCAAAAGTCCAGAATAAGGTGGCTAAAGGAAGGGGAGATGAATACCAAGCTTTTTCATAGAACAACTATAGTAAGAAGATCCCATAACAAAATCTTGAAGATTAGGGATCAGGATGGGATCAAAAAACAATCCCACCTAGAAATTGAGAATACACTAGTTAACCACTTCCAGGGGATATCCTAGGAACCCAACCAAGACAAATCAGTGGCCATACAAAGAATAATTCAGCACATCCCCAAGTTGGTTACAGAGGATCAAAATGATGTCTTAAGAAAACCTATCACTAAGGAAGAAATTGAACAAGTGGTCCAAGAGATTCCCAAGGGAAAGGCCCGAAGACCGGATGGATTCACAGTGGAATTCTTCAAATCCTACTGGGAAGTGGTTAAGCATGATATTTATGAGGTGGTGTGTTGAAATATTGTAACTACAAAGAGTATTCTATTTATTATTGATGTATTATTCATTATATCAATCCCCTTTTGTGGATTGATCATGTCGTGTATTGTAAATGACCAAATCCCCTTTTGCAGATTGGTCAAACCCTAATTGTAATAGGATAAATGAGAATTCATCCCCTAGAATATATTAAAAGTGGTTATAAACACCCATAATGAGAAGTTGGCCCTGCCAGTGAAAAGACACCTCAGTTCGACACCTGCCAGATTCTATAAATAAGAGAGGCCAACGTGATCCGGATTTTATGGACAGAATGAAATGAATACAGATTATTAACAGTTTCTTAACACAAAATAATAGAGATATGGTAAAACTGGTTTTCTATTCAATAATGAAATAAGCTGAAACTGTAAAATGCAACGGAAACAATCTTGCTGGAATGGTGGTGGCTTATCTCTGAGAAGAGATGTGACGATTGCATGCATTCACAAGAGGAAGAATACAATGAGGCTTTGAAGGAATTTTTAAAATAAACAAGAATGCCAAAAACCCTAGACATCCAAAAACCTAACCCTAGGATATGAAGTGCCAAAATTCATGTGGGCCCCGTTTGGGTAAGTTAGTACATCAACTTCCTGGGGTCGTAACTTTTGCATACGATCTCCATTTTAGGCGTGTGATAGCGCATTGGAAAGGTATCATAGAGGAGATTAATTTTGGGGGATTAATCAAACCTTCATCTATCATTGAGGAACTCAATCCCGAAAAACCTTCATTTAGGCCCTCAAAATGGCCCTAGAAGTTAAAACTGCTAAAAATAGTAAATTGCCAAAATTGTCAGAAAACTATTTTGAGCCAGTTGGAAAAGGTGGGTGGCCACTGATATCCATCTGGATCAATCCTCCCTCCTTAGGAAGCAATTTTCTCCATTGCATTGAGGTCCCACATCAGATGAGGAAATTTCTACTGAATTTGGCCCCGGGTGAGCCACTTGCCTTGCTACAGGAGCTGCCCTGCTTTGACGACTCGATAAAGCTGGATCCTTTATTGTCGAGTGCCTTTGATCTGTGTGTCTAAAATATCATCATTGGATTCCTATTGTATGCAGTCAAGGTTTAGATCTATTGGTGTTAGTTGTTCTTCTACTTATGAGGTGTCCAATAATGGTGGGAAATAAGGGCGAAGGAGATCCACGTTGAACACTGGGTGCAGACCAAGGAAGGGAGGAATGTTGAGCTCAAAAGAATTGTCCCCCATGGCCTTGGTGATAGTGTATGGCCCATAATGGAGTGGGTAAAGCTTTCTATGGGGTCCGGTAAGGCATTCTTTCTACAAGTGCAACCAAACTTTGTCACGCACCTAAAACTTATGTGGCACCCAATGTTGATCATGGCGTTGTTTGTACTTGTCATTGGACTTTTGTAGGATATCTTGAACCTGTTGGAAGATGTGATGGACTCTCTCAATGAATTGGGTGTATTTTTCAGCTTCAGTTGGAGTAGGAGATGACTCAGTCGAGGTGACCACAAGGGGAAGTGCACCATATATGGGACCTTATGGTTGGAATCCAAACCCCACCTGAAAGGGGCTATGGCTAGTTGAGCTATGCACATCTTAGTTGTAGCTATGTTGGACATAGGGAAGGCTCTCATCCCATGTGGAAGGGTGCTTTGAATTATACATGAGAAGGATATGCACAATCATTGGATTTACAACCTCGGTTTGGCCATCTGTTTGGGGTTGGAAGGCCATGGATTTGGTGAGCTTGGTGTCCAACAGTGACCAGAGGATTGATCGAAATGTGCTGAGAAATTGACTATCCTGATCTAAGACAATGGTTTGTGGGATTCCAAAATGTACCCAGACTTGTTCAAAGAAGAGCTTGGTAGTGGCCTCTATTTTGATGCTCTTCTTACAGGCAACTAGAATCGCCATCTTAGAAAAACAATCAACAACCACAGAAACATTGTCATTTCCCCACTTGGTGGATGGGAGGCCTGACATGTAGTCCATTGAGATGGATTCCCATGGCCTTTCAAGAGTAGGAAGAGGGGTGTACATGCCCCATTTCTTAGTGGTTGGTTTAGAAATAGCACAGGAAGTGCAGGACTTGATATACTTGTTGACCTCCTGTCAAAGTTTCGGCCAGTAGAAATGTTTCTATAGCATTGCCACTGTCTTTTCGATGCCAAAGTGTCCTACTACCCGACTTTAGTGGGATTACAAGATCAACTTCACTTTCTTACTTAATGGAACATAGATATGGCCCAGACGACACAACAACCCATCCTGAAGATGGAAATTATCGACAACGGCATTTGCACCCAACATTTGGTAGGTGCTGGCAAAGTCAGGGTCTATCTCATAGAGTTGGGGCCATACAGATGTCTCATGGCTGTAAGAGTCTAGCACCATGGTGAGTGTCATGACTGGCGGTTTGTTGAGGAAATCAATGACACAATTGGTGCTTCATGTTTTATACTTGATGTTGAGGTGGAATTGCTACAAGTATGTGGACCACTTTTGATGGCAGTCATTCTGCAATTTTCCCTATGTCTGCATGAACTGTACTGGCTTATGATCAGTGTGGATAACTGTCTCCTGCCCAATAATGTAATGTCTCCACTGGTGGTAGGCTTGTACAATGGAGTACATTTCCTTGTCGTAAGTAGGGTACTTACGGACATTATATGACAATGTATCACTATGATAGGCCACGGGGTGGTCGTGCTGAGTGAGAATGGTGCCCACAACATAGTCTGAAGCATCTGTCTCAATTTCAAAGGGATGTTGCAGGTCTGGTAGTGAAAGTACTAGGGCTGAGCACAAATGATACCTCAAATCATCGAATGCTTGTTGTTGGGACCGACCCCATGAAAAATTCTCCTTACCACCACCCCTATTTATTTGGTTGAGGGCCATGCAATATGGGAGAATCCCAACATGAACCTGTGGTAGAAATTGATAAGGCCCAAGAAGCTTCGAAGCTCAGTGAGTGTTGGTGGGGCTGGCCAATCACAGATTACCTGGATCTTGGCTGGATCCACATGTACGCCATGTTGATCAATGATGTATCCCAAGTAATGGACCCTGTCCATGTCGAAGGAGCATTTTTCCAAGTTGGCATATAGCTTGTGGTGCTACAGGGTGTGCAGAACCTGTTGAATATGCTGCAAGTGTTCGGACCAAGTCTTTTTGTAAATTAGAATGTCATCTAGATAAACCACTACAAAAGTATTGGTGAATGGTCACAGGATATCATACATCATCCTCATGAAAGTGGATGGAGCATTTGTCAAACCAAAGGGCATGACCAACCATTCAAAAAGGCCTTCCTTTGACTTGAAGGTAGTCTTCCATACATCTGTCTATTCTATCAGGACCTAGTGATAGCCAGACTTCAGATCAATCTTACTGAACTATTTGTCCCCCGTGAGTTGATCAAGGAGGTCTTCGATTCCGGGAATCGGGTACCAGTTTTTGACTATGATTTATTCAGAGCCTGGTAATCAATACAGAGTCACCAGGTTCCATATTTCTTTTTTACCAACACGATTGGGCTCCCGCAAGGTGATGAGCTCGGACAGATGTGCCCCTTGTGGAGCAGTTCTTGGATATGTCGCTTGATATCCTCGTTCTCTAAAAAAGAGCGGCAATATACTGGCCCATTCGGAAGGGGTGCGTTGGGGGTTATATCAATGGGGTTCTTGACCTTGAAGTGCAGAGGTACCCCTGTAGGTGAGGAGAAGATATCTGAGTATTCTTCCATGACATTATCTACTTGCTTCTGCTGTGTGGAGAGGTCGGCCACAGAGACCCTGGATGTGGCTGTGATCTCTCTCTTATTCTAAGAGCAAATCACGAAGAAGAAAAACTTCCTTGTATGAGAGATGACCTTCCTGCATTTCTTAGCAGAGATCAAGGAAATAGCACTAGGTGGGACTGCCTCAGGTATCCTGTACAATTTCCTGTTCAAAGTAATAATAACACTACGAGGCCTAGACTCATATACAACATGACATTTCCATAAATAAGGTTGTCCCAAAAGAACATCACAAAATTCAAGAGGAGAAACATCACATCATACCTCATCTTTGAAGGGCTTGATGTCGTATGACAGTTAGCAGTGTTGGCTGACGCGGAGATCGCTTCCTTGGAGGAGCCATCCAATGGTGTAGGGTTGTGGGTGTGGCCTTGTTGGACATGCGAGCTGCTTGATGACCTCTGCTAAGATGTGGTTCTTCTAGCTACCGCTATCAATGATGAAGTGCAGTGGGGTGCCTTTTACCCACATCTGTGAATGGAAGAGGTGCTCTCCTTCCTCTGGCTCATCTGGTTCACTAGGTTGGAGCTTGGTGGTAGCAACGGTGGCATTGGGTTCCACGTCAATGATCTGTCTTCCCCTTTTTGGTTCTGGCTCAGAGTCAGAATCTGTATCTGATTTGGAGGCTTTCACTTTGGCCACCAACGACTACTTTGAGCGACAGTCAGGAGTGTTATGTCAATGGCTCTTATGGAAGTCGCACCACTTCCCGATGTCTTTCTTTGTCTTTCTCGTGTCCTTCTTTGCTTGCGTCTTGGACTGGTTGTCCTAATATTTTCCATATTTTCTCTGTCCTTTGTTCTATGGGTTGGGGCCACCCTTTCCCCACTTTTTTTGTGTGAGGTTCCCAGGCCCAAATTATTGTGTCTTTTGTTTGAGCTTCTGCTCGATTTTGACAACATATCGGTAGGCCTCACCCAAGGATGAGATGTCTAGAAATTTCATTTCAGTATGGATGTATCTATTCAAAGCACCATGATACTTGAGCACCATATGTCGCTCTGAATATTTGATACCCAGCTTGGTGTGCAAGGTATGGAAGATATTTGTGAAATCGGGCACTGCTTGGTCTCTTTCTTGTCTCGGTGTGGTCCATTTGGTATACAGGTCATCATAACTTCTGATAGGGTAGTATTGTTCCTTAATAGTATCCCTGAAGGATTCCCAGGTGGCCATGACTGAAAATAATGAGGTTTCCTCTGTTTCCTTTTGCTCACAGAAATTTTCCCACCAATCTTTGACATGGGGAACGACTTTGAGGAGCGCAAAAGTAATATTTTCTCTATTCGAAAAGTTATGGATAGAAAAATACCCTTCTAGTAGATTCAACCACTTGTCTAAAAAATATACATATATCTGAACTTCAAATATAGGAATATCGAAGTTTAATTGTACCTTGAAGGGGGTGATGCCTCTGTTCGAAGAATATGCATCACCTGTTGGTAGCCGCCAAAGGATTTGTTCAAAACTATCCATCATCTTGTTCCTCTGTTGCATGAGGGATTCCTCAATCAACAGTTTGAAAGGATCTCTTGTACTGTCATATTTATTTTCTCCTTCCATGAGAGGTCACTTGGGTGTGCAAGAGATTTTGTCCTCAAGAGAAACAAGCTCAAGACCCAACTCTTTGTACTTTGACCTTGTTGGGGACATGCATTAAGATGACAAGGAGCAGATTGCTCTGATACCATTGATATGGATTTTATGAGAAGAACAAAATGAATACATGTTATTAACAGGTGCTTAACACAAAATAACAGAGATACAATAAAATTGGTTTTCTTTTCAGTAATGAAATAAGCTGAAACTGTAAAATGCAGTGGAAACAAGCTTACTAGAATTGTGACGGCTTATCTCTGAGAAGAGATGTGATGGTTGTGTGAATTCTCAAGAAGAAGATTACAATGAGGCTTTGAAGCAATTTTTACAATAAACAATAATGCCAAAAACCCTAGACATCCAAAAACATAGCCCTAGGAGATGAAGCAGCAAAAGTCACGTGGGCCCCATTTGGGTAAGTTAGTACATCAACTTCCCAGGGTCGTAACTTTTGCATACAATCTCTGTTTTAGGCGTGTGATAGCCTGTTGGAAAGGTATCATCGAGGAGATTCATTATGGGGGATTATTCATGCCTTCAAATATCATTAAGGAACTTGATCCTGAAAAACCTTCATTTAGGCCCTCAAAATGGCCTCGGAAGTTACTAAAAATAGTAAATTGCCAAAATTGTTAGAAAACTGTTTTGAGCCAGTTGGAAAAGGTGGGTGGCCACCGATATCCATATGGATCACAACGCCTCATTTTTTCACTCACTCAGTTATTCATTAGAGCACAAGTTTGGAGTTGCAGTTCAAGAAGAAGGAAGAGAGAGAGAGAGAGGTGCATTCTTGGAGAGAAATTTATGTATTATTTGAGTTATCTCTTGGCATTGTATTGGCTATCTATATTAAGGAATTTTTTTTTGGATTTTCTCCACCATGAGGATTTCCTAGGATAAATATTGTGTCTCTTGTGATTGTGTATTTCTCAGTGATCCTATCTATGCTATGGTTATCTAGTGAATTGAAAAGAAACCTAATAATAGCTTAACCTTAACATGGTATCAGAGATAAGCTGAAGAGAGCATCTTTCAAAAGAAGAAGAAAAATTTCACTATTGTCATACATGAAAATTAGGGATTTTTATTGAAGAAGGTTTTCAGCCTCAAAGTCATCTAGAAAAGTGCACCCTAGCCCAAGGAACTCTTTGGCAGCTTCAACGCACATTTTCAAAGGGTATATCTCCAGGAAAGTGAAACCCTAGTTTTTACAAAGTACCAAAAGTAACAAAAGTACCAGAAAACCAGAAGTACCAGAAAACCAAAAGCACTAGTCCAAAAATCCGTTGATCAAGTTTGAAGGGGTAAAATTTGGATTTTCAGAAATCTGGCTGCGCCATCTTACTCGCCTCAACTCAGTGTATTTATCCCCTAGATCAAAATTTAAAAATTTAAAGTTTGAAAAATTAGGGTTTCCTCATAAAACCCTAAGTTACAGTTGCAGTCTCAGAATCAGTTGTAGTCTCAGA
Organism: Picea abies; assembly: GCA_900067695.1. Lineage (NCBI taxonomy): Eukaryota > Viridiplantae > Streptophyta > Pinopsida > Pinales > Pinaceae > Picea > Picea abies. Next base: position 8,365 of record CBVK0101841796.1, read on the forward strand.
ATCAGTTACAATATCAATTGCAGTTGTAGTCTCAAAATCAGCTACAGTATCAATTGCAGTTGCAATATTAGTTGAAGTATTAGCCGTAGTACCAGTTTCAGTCACCCTTGAAATTTTTAAGAGTTGGTGATCATTATTGCTGCTATCAGATGGTGCTACTACCTACAAATTCCATCAGAGGTATGTACTCACATATGTTTAAAAAATTAAGATTTAAAGGGTATTTGTAGGAGAATGGATCTCTTGCCATATATCCAAAAGTATCTCAATATCCAACACATTCAAAAGAATGATGCAACTTAGGTTTGATTGTTGTGATATGCATCTATTTGTTATGGCATTATTTTGATTTGTTTCATGTTGAAGCTATGACCATGATACTAACATTTGGTCAAAATATTTGATGGATTAAAGAAGAGATCATAGATTTTATTCTCTAACCCAACCTTCTGTCAAGAGAGCATATTGTCCTAGTACAAAATACAGGTTAAAGAAATAACTCATCATCTTGAGTGAAGGAGACTTGGAAGAAAAGAAACACACACTCATTCTTAAGGACAAAACTCCAGGTTCCAGGTTTGATTAATTAAGTTGATAAGATTCAAAGTTGCACATGACAAAGTTGATAACTACCCCTTTAAAAGTAAACATTATAGTTGAGATAACAGTCCTTGAAAAGTATTATACTTGGTAGCATATTGAGGTAAATGATTAATGCAATCATTTTCTTGATACAACTAACATCTCCTCTAGGAGAAACCTATTGTGTTAGTTCCAGGTTGCCATGGAGGAATGTTTGATCACAACATTATAACAGTGTTGACCTCATTTTGTATTGTATTTCTTACTTTTGATCTCTGCCTCATAAAGGTCACAAGTGATAGCTCTAAAAGAGATACTTTGATGCTTATTCATGTTATTGTTATCTAATACTATCAAAAAAGTATTATTCTTTCTTGTTGTTTTGTTGACCTTGTTTTAGGTCAAAGGTGATAACCCTGAGGAAGCTATAGTGAAGGTTTTTGAAGGCAACATAATATATGAGACACGAAGAAGACATTGTAAATGACCATATACACTCATGTACCAAAGAATATGAAGAAGAATCTATCTCTTGAGATTCAAAGTATCTCATATGAAGATTGATTTTAAGGAGCAGAAGGATCTAAAGATGACCAAACATTAGAACGAGATCTCACAGCAGAATTGTTCAAAGGTTAATGAAGCCACCTTGATGGGAAGCATAACTCATTTGAAGCTTGACTCAGTCTTTCATATTTAGACTTGGTATTCAACACCAAGTATACGCTGTAAGAGATGATGAAGTCCTTGCAGACTCAAAAGAAATCAAGGATAAGTTTGGTCTCATAAAGGATTAGATGAAGAGACAACTTCTAATATTGGGAGACATATGCCATGAAAAGACTAGATCGTAACTTCAGAGACTCCTAGGAGATATGAAATCTCTTGGAAGATTCCCTTGTTTCATTGACAAAGAAGGAAGCCATTCAGAAATACTATGATATGGATTCTTCTGTAAGACTAGAAGAGAAGTCAATATTGACTTCCAATATTGATCTATACAGATAAAACATTTTGCAGATGTACAAAGCTTGATGTGTGTCCATAGGATTCTCCTAGAAAAAAGGAGAAGACTATGAAGAGACACTTATTGAAGAAATAGTTCCAGTATTTATGAAGACAACCAGAACAACCATAGTATGAGATGCAGGTGGAGCAATCCCCATATTTAAAATTGAGCAGTAGTTAGTGCATTACATTAGTTGGGCCATGCATACATGACTACAATGAGATATAGTGTTACCTCCATGAAAGAAGAAGAGCTATCTTTAGTATCAGTTATTGAGCCACTCTCAGTTTCATATGAAGTTGTTGACATGATAGAGTAGAGGAGTTACTCCCATATTTCAACAGTCATAGTGAGAATGGAGAAACCATTCTCAGCTTTAGAGCAGGTGCAGATCTAGAGTCCCAGTTCCATAAGGAAAAATTATAGAGAGAGTAGAGGACATACTCCCATATGGTGAGACATATAGTGCTTTGCATAAAGCACATAGAGGTAGCACATGATTGTGAATATTGAGTTGCAACTGAGCAAGTGTACTAGATTGGTATAATATAATGAGAAAAAATGATTTGAATATTGAAGATAGAAAGACACATGTCTGCCAGTTGAAGAAGGATATGTATGTGTTGAAGCAAGCTCCTAGAGCTTGATATGGCAGAATTTATAGTTTCCTAAAGAGCTTTGGATTTACCAAGAGTAAAGTTGATTCTAACCATTATCTCAAGGTTATGAATGATGATCCAATGATGTTACTACTATATGTAGATGATGTACTCTTCACAAGATGAAGAAAATATCATCATAGATTGCAGAAGAAGCTTGCTATAGAGCTTGATGGAAGACCTAAATGCATTATCTCTTAGGTCTTGAAGTTTGGAAGAGCACAGAGAAGATATTCCTTAACTAAGGGAAGTATGTAGTTAAAATTGAAAAGGGTTGAGATGTTGAAATGAAAATACATGAACACACCCATGTAAACGAAGTTGAAGCTCCTGGTAGATACCTCATCGGAATTGGTTGGTGTTGCTCTGTACAAACAAATTATTGGTTCAGTGATGTATCTGACGATTACTAGGCTAGATGTGTGTTTTTCCTTGAGTCAGTATCTGGTAGAATCCAGATGTATTCATCTTGATGATACAAAACATGTGATGAGGTACCTTAAGGTTACATTAGATTTTGGTCTCAATGATGATGGAGATCACAACTTCAGACTGAGCGGGTACACTGATTTAGATTGGGATGGAAGTGTCTCTGATAGAAAGATCACTTCAAGATCTTGTTTTAGTCTGAGTCCAGCCATGATCTCATGGCAGAGTAGGAAGCAAATTAGCATTACTTTTAGCACGGCATAAGAGGAGTACATTGTTGCATGTTCCACTAGTTGTGAAGCCATATGGCTTCAAATGTTGGTGACTGATCTATTTGATTTGGAGATGGAAGCCACCATGATTCTATGTGATAACCTAATTGTATAAAATGATGGAGAACCATGTGTTCCATGATGAGTCGAAGAAGATAGAGATCCAATATAACTTCACCCATTATATGAAGTAGAGAGTAGTTATAAAACTCCAATATGTTGAAATAGATGAATAGGTTGTAGATGTGTTAACCAATCCTATGTCTCGTGTAAAGTTTTAACACTTTTGAGACAAGCTTGGTACAGTCTGAAAGGACCTCCCTCAAAAAGGGGAGTAGTGTTGATGATACTATGGTATCTTGATCAGTAGTGGTAGCTCTGTTAGGATTTTTATAATCCTAGGGAATCTTATGAATCCTGGGCAAATTCCAAAGGTCCAGTAAGGATGGTCTGTCAGAGTACCACATGGTAGCTCCGTTAGGATTTTATATCCTAGGGAATCTTATGATTCCTGGGCAGCTCCTTAGGGACCGTCAGAGTACCACAAAATGTTTTTGTTGCCATCCTTGTGCTGTGATGTCATCTCAATTGTTGTGATGATGTTCCAGCTTAATTGTTGTGATGATGTGCCATATTAATTACTGTGATGATGTGCCAGCTTAATTGTTGTGATGATGTGCCAGCCTTGTGTTGTGATGATGTGCCAGCTTAATTGTTGTGATGCCAGCCTCGTGTTGATGACATGCCAGCCTCATGTTGTGATTATGTGCCAGCCTCGTGCTATGATGATGTTCCAACCTCACGATGTGATGATGTTTCCAGCTTCGTGCTGTGATGATGTGTTTCCAGTATCATACTATGATGCCAGCTTCGTGTTGATGATATTGTGTAGTTAGCCTCATGATGTGATGCCAACTTCGTGTTGATGATGTTGTGATGCCAGCCTCATGCTGAAGAATCTCATCCTAGTGTTGATGTTGATGATACTCCAACCTTCGTGCTGTGATATTGTTGTTGTTGATAATGCACTAGCCTTTGTGCTATCATATTGTTGATGTTGATGTTGTATCAGCCTTGTGTTGTTATTGATGATGATGATGTATTAGTATTATACTAATCCATGTTGATGCATTTGATGATGATGATGCCACTTCAGCCTCTTGCTAAAGATGATGATGATGATGCCACTTCATCTTCTTGTTGAAGATGATGATGATGATGCCACTTCAGCTTCTTGCTGAAGATGATGATGATGATGATGATGATGTTATTTCATCTTTCATGCCGAAGATGATGATGTTACTTTAGCCCCATGTTAAAGAATATGATGATATTACTTTAGCCTCATGCTAAAGAAGATGATGATGCTACTCCAGCTCCATGCTGTGAATGATGATGATGAGAAAATTTTTTGATGATTTATAGATACACCAATTAGTGTTCCAAGATGTTGTTGATGATGTTTCCCTCTCTCTCTCTCACCTGATATTGTTGTAGAATACCCTTCTTGTTAAAGGGTAGTGTTGAAATATTGTAACTGCAAAGAGTATTCTATTTATTATTGATGTATTATTCATTAGATCAATCCCCTTTTGTGGATTGATCACGTCAGGTATTGTAAATGACCAAATCCCCTTTTGTGGATTGGTCAAACCCTAATTGTAATAGGCTAAATGAGAATTCAGACACCAGAATATGTTAAAAGTGGTTATAACCACCTAGAATGAGAAGTCAGCCCTGCCAATGAAAAGACGCCTCAGTTTAGCACCTGCCAGATTGTATAAAGAAGAGAGGCCAATGCCTCATTTGTTCACTCACTCACTTGTTCATCAGAGTGCAAGTTTGGAGTTGCAGTTGGAGAAGAAGGAAGAGAGAAAGAGAGAGAGGGGCACATTCTTGGAGATGACTTTATGTATTGTTTAAGTTATCTCTTGGCATTGTATTGGATATCTATATTAAGGAAGTTTTTGCTAGGTTTTCTCCCCCATGAGGGTTTCCCAGGATAAATAATGTGTCTCTTCTGATTGTGTATTTCTCAGTGATCCTATCTATGCTATGGTTATCTAGTGAATTGAAAAGAAACCTAATAATAGCTTAAACATTAACATGGTGGAGGACTCCAAGTGATCGACATCCATCCTGAAAGATTTAAATGCCACAATGGTCACTCTAATCCCGAAAGAAAATGAAGCTAGGACCCCAGACTACTACATACCTATAGCCCTATGCAATGTAGTTTACAAGATAATATGCAAAGTCATAGCCAATAGACTGAAGCCACTCCTTCCCACATTGATTTTATAGGAACATGAAGGTTTTGTGGAAGGAAGACAAATCCTAGACAATATCATCCAAGCCCATTATATTGTTGAGTCTCCATTTTGACACCTTTATTACCCTATATTACCCTCTATTTGAGCCTATTTTACCTATGCTATGTGTATATAATTGACTGCTTCCTCCATAAATACACTTCATGACCTTTTCCATATGCATAGAGAGGTAACTTATGATTAAGGCATGATTTTTTTAGTGTTCTTGAGTTAATTCGATTAAATGCTTGATTATGTATGATCCTAATCATTTTGACTCTTAAGCATCTTGATATGGTACCTCACTATTCTAGTACTACAAGATACAATGTGATCTGGTACCTAGTTTATTCCAGCACCAAGGCTCCACCTCTTATAGTACCCAGTCTATTTTGGTACCAACTTTGTGCCTCTTTCAGTACCATCTTCATTCGGTAGCAGCTCTACACTTCATTTGGTACCATATTTGCACCTCTTTCGATACCAGATCTTCTCCTCTTTTGGTACCACCTCTATGCTTCATCCGATACCATATTTTCACCTCTTCTGGCACTAGCTTCATTCGATACCAGCTCTCCATTTCTTCTGGTACCAGCGGAATCCTGTACTAGATTGCACCTATTCCGGTACTAGCTCTAGCCGGTACTACCATCGTGTTGGTCCAGTACCCATAGTAGTGACTGTGTTCATCCGTTACTAAACCCTTGCTTACAGGATTCCAATACTAGTTGTTCTAATCTAGTACCAACTATGCTAATCTGGTACCAGCGGTGTTAATCTGGTACTAGACATATATTGGAATTTTTAAATGTTTCTAGAAGAAAATCGGGCACATGGGTTTTGTCTAGAATGATGTTTTCATGCCAATATGTGCAACAAAATTCACCCAGATCGCATGTGTAGACCTCTAGCTCAGGGGAACTGATTCTACCAAAATTAGCAAAAATCTCAAACTGCCAACTTACGCCTCAATTTCCATGCAGACGACATCAGATCTAGAAATTTGAAGATAACATTTTTGTCTAGAATATAGAAATTGAGCAATACACGAGAATGTTTTCAAAATTAGAATTTGTTTGGAAGATATGGGTGGAGACCTAACTCGAATCTGCCCAAATTGATGAAAAACACAGATTTTTGGGATTTGTCCTAAAAATGTAAAAAATGATTTCTTAGTTTGGGGATTCGGTTTCATCCATGCCTCCATGGATTTTGTGCATAAATAAGACCTCATAGGTCTGAGTAAGGGGGAATTCCATGTTGTTATGCTAATGTATTGTCTTGTGAACATATATTTTCTATAAGTCTCTTTGTTGGAAAGTAATATGAATTACAGTTGTTGATCTTGTGCATTTTTGGAACCTACTATCCTGTGAGTTTTTCCATCTTCCATGTTGGAATCGGTAAGGGCCCACCGTTCTAACATGGTAAGCTTGTTGTAAAATAAAGCTTAGTTTTTATTCTTGTACATGCTTGTTTTAGTCATGTACCTATGTAATGCTTATTGTTACCTTGATTTCTTATTTGAATTAGAAATATTATGACTGTAAGTGGTGAAGTGTGAGTAGTGTTCAATGTGTTATTGCTAGTATAACAAATTTGGTGCACCATAGTTTTAGGAATTTTATTTAGCTTGTTGTCAGAAATACACATGATAGGATAGGTTTAAAAATTATTGAAGTGTGATTATTTACATTCATGAATCTGAGTTAATGTTTAGAATTTGTTGAGAGTTGTAACATGTGTTAGCCAAGGAGCCATTTGAGAATTCTATCTCTTGTATTACATGAGCCAATAAATGGATTATGCTCCTGGTATATAAGCTAGACAGTTCTTTTTCAAGGATGCAAGATTTGATTGAGTGTGAGGAATTAGATATGGATTTCTTGCAAGTTATTATTGAATTACATTGTTATAGGAAATGAGATTATATATCCATCTCTCACCCTACATGCACCTACAATGGAGTGTCTTCCTCTACCTGTTATTTCTTCTAGAATTGATTGATGCTTTCTTTTGAGATATTCAACATGTTAATTTTTATCAGTTTAGTTTCTCTAGGAGATATAATGAAAGTTCATATTTTCCTTTCATGAGCCATCAATGAACAGGTCCATCACCTAAGAAAGAACTTTAGATCATATGCTTGTTTATGATTTTTTCTTTCTAATTTTTGAATTGTGTGAAGAGTGTTATCTTTGAAGTGTGGAAACAAAGTGTTATGTTTCTTGATTGAACTATACTCATCAGACATAGGGACCAATATTTTATTGGCACATATGGTGCATCAACTCTACTGATTATGAATCCTGGTTGATAATTTATGTTTGGTAATATATTATGCATATAATTGCACCAACATTTTGGCATCGTTGTCGGGGAGTTGTAAACGATAATAGGTAGTATTTGAATCATATTTCTTTAATGGTTTTGGATTGGTTTTATGGATGACATAAGGGAAGAGAGAATATGGTAAGACATGAGGGAAGAGCCCATGCATCCACTTTGGTGGGGTTACTCCAAAGTTAGGTTGTCCTCTCTTTGTTTAATGAAAGTGTGTGTTTTTTTTCCTTCTTTTATACAAATTTAGTTTTATTTATGATGAGCTAACCTATGTGAACTAATAAATTGGTGACAGTAGGGTCCCAGTAATGCAAGGAGTTCAAGTTTGGTGTGTTTTATTTTTTGCAAATAGTTTTAACATTTCAGATCTTTGATAATAAATCAGTTTTGGGGTGTTGTAAGAACCCTTGAGTACTAATTTGTGTTGCGAGATAGTGATCATCAACCAGCTAGAGTAATTCAAGGATGATCAATAGATTGAAGAATGTCCCTCCAAGAACTTTCTCACATTCTAATAGCGGTTGGGATATCCGCCTCTCAGGAAGAGCATATCTTGACAACATTCAAGAATTTAGTTATCTCTACACAAGAATATTTAGAAGTCCCTTCAAATTTCTATTGTCAATTTGTTGAAGAGACTTAGGAATCATGGATAGAATTCAATGGAGAGAAACCATTGGAACCTGAGACTGAGGATTTCTTAGAATTCCTCTCAACAAATCATGTATGTACTCCAAATACCAATCATCTTGAAGAAGATAATCTATGTAGCCTAGAAAAGGAGGACATGTTGTGTGACCTAAAAAAAGAAGAGAAAAAGAATATAGTGATCCTATTTAATATGGTTTCAATTATTTATTAGGTCACACCACTTGTTTATTTTTCATTATTTCTTGATCTCATCATCAAAGTAGCTGGTCCTTCATACTCCGACATGCATTAAAATTTATCTTTTAAACTCGAGTATAGATATATTTCTAACCTTGTTACGCACATGGATTCACTGGAAGTATTCCTACACTTGAAGGACATTTTATTTTGTTCAATTAGAGTAGGATAGTAAATAAATAAATAAATGTTGCAATGCAACCTATATTTCATACTTTTCAGAAATGGGAATGTCAAAACAACCGGTTTAAGATCTTTTGTTCCTATAGTAGATTTATTTCTAAAAGTTATGATAATTTTGTTTGGAATCTTATGAGAAGGGAATCTCCTCATCCTCTGAATGCACACATAATACTGGAAGGGCTTCAAAACCGTAGAAGGCATCCTTGTCAATAGAATATAACACTTAAGGGAGTGCTTCATGACCTATTTCTTCAAATTTCTTCTTTTTCCTTAAGTTGTTAAAAATGATGCATTTGTGCTTTATCATTACCTATCTATTTTAAGACCACTATTTCACAAGGATGATCAATTAAGTGATCTTTTTAACAGTATTTGAAATTGAATGTTAATTCCAAACTATTTTATTCATGTCTAATAATTCAACTTTTGACATTTTCCATAAATTTTTTGTTTCATGTAAGCATGAATAAAAATCTAGTTTTAATTACTTCTATTGGTTTGTTTTTAACAGATGTTGGAAACCCTCTGAGAAACCTTTTTTTACCATCTCACATTGATTGCATGAGGCCATGAAAAACCTCAATAATGGGGGATTCGTTGCTGAGACAGTAGTAGTTATGTTTATTTTCTAATAAAATGGAAGTGGCAACAAAAACAATGTTTTTCGAGCATGATACTTCAATAGAAAAAAATCATATGTTTCTTCCTGTAGCAACTATGATTTCTAGCATCTTCTATAGCTTGATACTCAGAGAATTCCATCCATAAAGTGCAACCTACAAAGTGTTATTCTACAAAGAACTACCACCAAGTACTGTGTCAAATCCTCCTTGAGTACCAGAATACAATGTTTGCTTCTGTTCTCATCTGGTACTGGACCACAACTCTGCGTTCATCTGATACTGGAAAACATTTTTTCATTCATTCGGTACTGTGGGAGGAATTCTGTGCTCATCTAGTATTGGACCACACCTATCCATTCATCCAGTATTGATGGTCGCCTCTGTGCTTATCTGGTACCAAAGAAGAAGGTTTGTGCTATTCTAGTACTGAGCATAATCCTGGGTCCATATGGTACTCAGGTGATACAGTACTAGTAATGAGGTGTTAGTAGTCCTTATCCTATATTCAAGGTTTTTGCTGCTCGATTTAAATGCTTCAAGTAATTGGATGCATAAACTCAACATTTTTTCATTTTATTAAGGAATTAGACTAATAATGTATTAAAAATGTGGTTACTCTCATACATCCTTCCATCCTCAATTATTGCACGCTCCCTACCATGAAATTCTGCAAGCCCTCGTATACATCTTGTATAGAAATCATCCATCATGTCACTCTATTTCTGCCCCCTGTTACTTATTTTCATTTTTCTGTTATGGTATTGTTTTGTTCTGGTACTGTAGAATTCTATTTCGGTATTCCTCTATTCTGGTACTATCGATTTTTTTTTTAGTACTGTCCTACTCCATTACTTGTCTGGTACTTATGCCAAAGTGATATGATCTTTCTCATGTGCTTAACATTATTTTCACTTCAGGTAATTGGAGGTATGGGAAAATATTTACATGTTCTTTCTATCAAGGATCATTTAAGTCTCATGTTGAATTATTCTTTACTCTCATGTACATCTTCCTCCTACATTTCTACACTCACCCCTAAATGAATCATCCTTCTTATCTATTAATGCTCTGTAAATTTCCAGAGGTTGTCGGGAGGTCAAAGAAATTTATCAGAGGTAACTTTATCCAACCACTTCGAAATTGGAATCTAACCCGTCCAGTTTCAGAGAGGGATCTCTCTGTAAGATTTAGATATGTTTCAGGTTTAAGGTATTAAGCTAGTTAAATAAATAGGACTATGTTGTTTTGTTTTATAAAATGGATGAAATATTGCTTATGCATCCATTGGGCTATGGGGTCTCTGTTAAGGTTTGATATCCGAGAACATATTTTATTAGGTTTCTTCACAGTGCAGGATAATGCCAATGTTGGATCCTTTATAATTTAAAGTGATGGATAACAGAAAACGATGAGGTAATCAACTATAATAAAGAAGCATGCAAGAATTTCTTTATCACAATATCAGAAGACAAACATTTAGATCTTTAAAAGCCATAAATAGAGTATACGAAGATAAATTATACAACTTTAACTTCTTTTAAATGATCAGATGTAGAAAAAAAATGATAACGAAGAAAGATGAACCATTCAATGAAGATGTTAAGCCCTAATATTGGCTCATTAACCCTTAATTGGGGCATATTACATTAGTAATGTTATTTTATTTATGTCATATTTATTCCATTAGTTGTAATTATACCTCCTAGTCTCCTATATATACCAAGGAGACATTTTCATTT
>CBVK0101841799.1:0-29166 GCA_900067695.1 Picea abies
TCTACCTATGTGCGGGTTAGAACCCTAACAACGATGCTCATAAGTCTACAGAAATTCCTCACCTGCGAAGGAAGGTATGCAGTGACCTTCATTTATCATTTGAAGATTTTATCACATTTCGAGGGAGGACCACAAATTGATTTTCCCCACTTCCTATGGATGAGTTTAAAGAAGATGGAGAGAGGGGTGAGGTCAGTTTCCAAGAAGCCTGAAACTAGACTTCATCACCATGGTTTAATCAAACTTTTGATCCTTCATGCTTTAAGGACACAAGATGGTAGTTGGAAGCAATTACTCCAACAAAACTTCGCTTAAGAAAAAATATCCAAATCTATTGAGATATAGGAGGCAGGGACACACAGTGAGGGTTCAAGAAAAAAGGAAAAGAAAGACAAAAGGATGACATCAAGAGGTAAAGAAGGAAATATTACGTGAAGACACTATTATGCCCAACTCATCTCATCCCATTGAGAAATCATTGACAGAAAATTCTGTCGTAGGGGAACCTACTATATCAAGGAAGAGGAAAGACACCCAATCCTAGAAAATAAGTCCTACCTCGATTCAAAAGGATAAAAAGGAAGACTCTAAGTTAGGAGGTCAATCAAACAACGTTCCTAAAGCAATCATGGAGGTGTCATTAGAACCAACCATCCAAGTAGAAAAGACCCCTGACCTCAACTTACAAAACAAGATAAATTTTGCACAGTTTAAAGCATCTAGCTCAATCCTGCGTCCTAAAGACCAACTATCACAGAGTAAGAAATGAAATAAGGAGGAGACAGATCAACAAGAGATTTTACATGAGGCAAGTTTCAAACCCCCTCCAAAATCCCCTAAAGAATTGAAAAATACTCCTGAAGTTACTCGGTCTTCCCAGAAACTGGTTGATGAATTGAAAGAAACTGCTAAGGTCACAAGTAGAAATAAAAAGAAGCTCGAAAGGGAGAAGGCACAAATTATAGAACCTACACCTTAATATTTCGGGATAGAAACAAGGGCTGACCAATAGAAGCAAACTCTAGAATTCACAACTCAGGACCTCAAGATGAAAGTCAAAATGACACAAGAGAAACAAGTGACCAGACCCACCATTGTTATTAAAATAAAGAAGAGGAAGTTGTTTGAGGAAATTACTACCCCTGTTAGCAAGTCTAAAGAGGCCTTGCTCCCCATATGGAGGACTACCAAAAGCATGGCCAAGAAGATGATAGTTCCAAATATATCATCTCTTCAAAAGGAACCCATAGATATTTTGAGTTCTCTAGAGAAAGGAAGTGGTTGTGGAGCTACAGTGAGTGAAGCAGAAGGGTTGGCAACAGTAAGTGAGATAGAAGGATTGGTAATAGAGACTTTGATGGCTTTCAGGAAAGAAAAAGAAGCCCAAGAAGAGATAACTAAGGAGGCAACCAAATATAGTTCAGAAAAGTCTCTGAACAAACAAAGATTGATAGCAAAGATTGAGAGGCTGAAGCAAGAAGTTGAGGAATACAAAGTATTGGACAGACATATCAAGGAAAAAAAATGCATAATTGAAAGAACAACATGCAGAGGTCTTTGCCAAACTCAACAAGGTCTTGCGATTGATCCAGTACACTAGGGTAATTAAGAAGGAATTGAGAAGTGAGGTTTCTGGTTTTAACATCTTGCAACCTGAGAAATGACAGAGGAAGATCCAATTTTTCAGAAAGTTTTTTGGGTATCAGTTTTTGATAACGTTGCATGAGGACATGCAACACTTTCAACATGGGGGAAATGTTAAGTCTCTATTTTGACATGTATAATACCCTATCTTACCTTGTATCCGAGCCTTTTTGCTTATGTTATAAGCCTATACTTGACTATTTCCTCTCAAACACATACCTAATAGCCTTGTTCATGTTCAAAAGAGGTAATTGATGATTTGAAGAATGTTTGCTTAACTTTCTTGACATAATTCAATTAAAGTGTTTTATTTTGTATAGTCCTAATGGTTTGACTCATGAGCAGCCTATCTGGTACTTACGCCATTCCAGTACTACTAGTCGTCGCGAAATCCGGTACCAAATCCATTCTGGTACCCAAGGCAGTTTTGATCCAGTACCATCTACTCTAAATCTATTGCGGTACCAAGTCATGCGCTATTTCAGTACTATCTTCTCCGCACCCATTCCGGTACTCAGATTCATGACTGTGTGTATTCCGGTACCAAAACCTCTGTTTCCATAATGCACCAGTTGGACCAATATGATGGTGAATATTTCGAGAAGGCAGTTGAACAGAAGCTCCCAAACCAGTTTTTCAGATTACGAGAGACTCCATCGCTCATGCACTTTGTGTCATGAGGATGGAGTCGATTCCTAGAAATTCGATGTAAATATCAATTATAAAATCTCTCAAATTGTTTAATGATATTGATAGTATCAGCTTACTTTATATAATGAATGTTGTATAGGTGATAGGTGTGTGGAATATAAGGAATGTAACGAAGTCTATTGTCATAACCAGATAATACATATTGTTCTTATGTATGAAGTAAAGAATTGTTGATCCAATTTACTAGTTGAATTAATGCAAAAGATCTCTTATGTCAATTCCTTAATGTGAGTGAAAAGATTTAGTCTGTTACTTTCTTAAGAGGTTACTTGTTGGTTCAACAAGGGCCCATCGCCCCAACCAAGGTAAACCTCCCTATATATGTTTTATTGTGTGAGTGTATGTTAGTGATCTTTAATTTATTTTCAGATTTTAGCATTGAGTTAATCGTTTCTGGATTGGTGTGAATAATCAGGTGCTAGATCGAATAGATATTTCATTTTCAAATGTTGGAGATGGCCATTTAATTATTTGAAGCATGGGACTGATATCTTGAGTTTATGATTGCAGTAGATTTAGTACATCAAGGAACCAGAAGACTTTATACCTCATCTTCATGCTCTGTAATGAAGTCTCTCAGTTATACTGAATATTCCTTGTACCGGTTTTCTTGAATTTCATAAAGAAGGAATTGATTTTGGTTTCGAGAGTGGTTTAAGTTGACTACTATTTACTATTTTGGTTGTTAGAGGATACAAGTTTCTCAAATTCATCTCTTTAATTCATGAGCCTGGAATGAATAGACTTGTTTCTCTAGGGTAGAATCTATTTTGGTTGTTTGTGTGAAGAAGTTTCATTATTAATTTTCTCTTCTAAGTTCGAGGGTGTTTGAAGTGTTTATAAATCTTAGAAACAAAGTTTTTATGTTCTTAATTATTTACTATATGCAACAAACTTAGGCAGGTTACCTGTTCTTGGCACATATAGTGTAACAACTCTTTTGATTACGAATGCCAGATTGACATTTAAATGAGTGTAATATATATATTGAACATATTTATACGCCAACAATCCTAAATCTTGATCCTGCAAAATTCATTGAAAAATTATTCAACTGCACTTGGATACATAACAGAAATTCAATGAAACAAATGAATTATAAATAAAATATAGATGTACTGCAATCGATGTGAGAGATCTTGAAGGAATTGCAACGATATAGAATGATCTGGAATCTGAAGAATTGACCATTTAGTATTATAATTCATTTTTTCCTGCATTTGAGCCAAAACCATCAGTTTGGGAAACATAGAACAATCTAACTTCAAACATAATTTCAAATATTTTTTTATAAATTAACATTGTGCTTAATCATATAAATACGCACTGGTGCACTTTGATAGACTAAACACAACAATGCATTTAATTGAGCGAAGCACCGAAGACTGACCTTTGTTATTGCCTCCACAAAATTTAAACACAAATATTTTCATTTGCATTTTGCAAATTAAATTCTTTTATGATGTGTTATTACTTACACACCGCACTGGCACATTTCTAATTGCATAACACACCAACTAAAGCAATTTAAAAAAATAATGTGCACATACTATCAATGCATTGAAATTTATGACGAAAAATAAATCAATGCATTATACGTACACACCACACCAATTCATTACTCACTATATAGCGCATCAAAAATCTAAATTTCAAAAAAATAAATCATGTGTTTGTTTATCATCAATGCGCCAAAATATACAACGAAAAAATGAATGGGAATTTCAATTTTTGTGGTTATAAATGAAAACTCTATTCATTCTTTAATTTTATTTGCCAAAATGTAGAAGGGAGATTTGTGCAATAGAGATTTATCAAAAAATATTTTGGAGTGGGTGGATTTTTTTTGAAGAGCCAAATTCAGAAGAGATTATATAGATCACATACAAATCTGCAGAGGAGAAACTTCATGTATATGATTTCATTCTACTAATCATCTTAATCTTTCCCCTATTTGATTCAAACAATTTCCAGTGCATTCCCAAACAAAAAAAATGGTTTCATAGGCACATTCAATATTGGAAGCCCTAATTTCCTCTCTATTTTTTTGCTTTCTCTTTCTATATTTTACAAGGATAATTTTTTTTTAAGAAATTTTTTTATACAAATTGTTTTATATATGGGTGTTTCCTATCCGTTGCAATGAAACCACTCATTGCATTGGATCTCAAACCATCTCCTTGTTTTCATTTTTTTTTTAATGGATTTGTGGTTAACATTGCGCTCTATACATAGGAAGAGCATCGATACATATTTTTATATCAACAACACCGCTTAATTTAAATTATAAATAATATTAAAAATAAATTTTCATGGTCGATGGTGCACATTGTACCTAGAAAAGCACCAGGCACATTTTCTTACAAAAAGCACAATTGAGTTTAAAATGGAAGTAATATTGTTTTTTTATATGGAAATCGACATGTCTTAAATTTTCTCATAAGTCGACAATGCATAATAAACAATACTTAGGAAGTTGTTCTTTTTTTAACTCATAAAGCACCGTTTGAATAAAAAAAAACTGTAAAATGTTTTCAATTTCACAATGACAATGTTATGTTATATCGGTGCATATAAATATGGTTGAAGCACCAGTGCATATACATATGGTTGATGACCCGATGCATATTAAGTTACTATACACATCAATATCTTATTTTGATAAAATATACTTAATTTTTATATCCGATGATTCCTAGTTTGTTTGTTTTTTTCGGGGATATTTTGAAAATTCCAAGGGACAAACAAGGGGAAACTAAGACATGCTAGTAGGGATGTCAAAAAAATTGTAGAAGAAGATGGTAGAAAAAATGAACATAATTGCGTCGCAAGAGAAGCCATCCCAACTACAATGTACATCAGAGGTATGTAATCGTTTATTTATTCTTTTATGTACATCAAATTTAATTATCACGTGAAATAAAAGGGTTGATCACAAAATTTTTGAGTACTTACATTTTCGGCCTTTCTTAAGATTTCATGTTTTTTGTGATCTTTATATTTAAATAATTAATTTACACTTGTCCATGGATGCCTTCTAATAGGTGCTAACATTCAAATAGGATCCAACCCATGAATTGATAAACGTTGGTATAACTATGGGTTGTGAGTATATGTTAGAGTATGAAAGTTTAATTGAACAATTTGTAAGTAGCTACGTTGTTTAAATTCCTTTGTTTTATAATTAATGAAACAACAAAAAAACTTGATATTAATTATATCAATTGTGCTTTGTCCTGGTGTATTAAACATGTAGGAAACAAAGGATGGAATGCAACCGAGGAGATTTTGAGAGAATGCATGAAGCATAGTTTCAAAAGAATGTGTATTGTTTATAAAAGACTTGGTGCTAAGATATGTTTTTTTATTTACACAACCATGTATATATATAAATGTAGATATACTTATTACAATTTATTTCTATGTTTGTAGATGGAAGATGAAGGGGAAAAACATAAAAAACAAGTCGATCATGAAAACATTAGGTTAAATAGCCAAAGTAAAATATCACCTACAAAAGATGAAGAAATGAGGCATGCACATAGTCCAAGCAATGACAATAGTTCAACTGATGAATGACAATCAATATAATTCAATATTACTACAAGTTGTATCTTTTGGATTATTTATCTCTGAAAATCATGAATTTTGTTTAATGTACTTGACGTATTGTCCCAATTGCATGAGAACACGGTACTAATAAGTGTAACAATTACATATTGGTTGCAATTTGATTATTGTGGACCTTTACATTGTCCCTTTTTGTATGACAATGGGTCTCTTTTCATATATAATAAAATAGATTTCTTATTTTATTACATTGTCGAATGTTGTAAAATGTTGCATTGTTGAATAATTAATATGTGGATGATTTACATTATTACAAATAACATAGGTGTAATTCATTGGATACACATTAATGCAATCATTATATTAAAATGCAATAACAAAAACATAAAACAAATTATTATAAAAAATATTTTATTTTGAAATGATTAATTAAAATTTAGTGAAAAAAAAAATTAATTAAAATATATACACATCGGTGCACTGTATTCTTATGAACTCACTAGACGATGCATGCCATAATAGAAAGTGGTGTGTTTTTAGGAGTCATACGCATTGGTGCACATTAATTATAATAATACACAAATACAAACTTTTGAGAAAAAAACATCGTTCCATAAATGACATAGCATACAATAATATTTATCATTTCAAAATTGTATGGAATTCATGTTTAAAATATACAATGGAGCACTAGATTGCTATTATGACATGTTAAACAATGATTCATAAGCAAAGGAAGTGGTTTCATTCCTATTGTATTGATTTACTATTCCAAATATGAACAAAGAAAACAAGTGGGATATTTGAAGCAGAATATATGAAGTAGAAGACCCTATAGTAGACATTTATGCCACGATGTCTATTGTAACTCCATAATGAGTCCATATTTTTTTGTATCTTGCATTTTTTGTTTGAAAAGAAAAGTGCAAGGCATATCCCTCACCTTTTGGATGGGTTTTCCCATATTGGGTCTCCTAAGATACATCTTGTGTCCATTGTGTACATTATGTGATCATTTTCTTGTTGTAGCTTCCTTTTTTTTCAGTCTTTTGAGTGCTATGCTAATAATATTACACTTTAATCATAATTAAACATTGCATTGTAGAGGATAACCTCACAATATTTTGTAGTAACTTGTAATATATATTGTGACAAATTATCTAATGGAATATTAATGACACTTACATATCACAAAGCCCCTTGTTCCATGTTGTCAAGACCATGACTTCCCATTTAATATCAAGACCCGACTTCCCATTGGATATCAAGAATTTGAATTCTGAACCTCGTAAGCATGATTTGAGTATACCTTGCAAATTGTGATCACTACACAATGTTGTTTTTTAATAAAGATTACATCAAGATTATAAATATTCATCATTCTTCTAATGAGATCATTTCTCTATAAAAATGCCAAACCCCTAATGTTCCATGATACTATTTTCCTAATCCTGTTTTCATTTATGAGGAAATGTTTTGTTCTAAAGGTCCCGATGTATAGTTCATTGGATGTTGGTTTCCACTTTTCAACTTTTCTATGCGATGATTGTTTCTTCGACCTCTTTCCTCAATTTTTGTTCTTCATAGACCCATGACATGACATTTCAAGTTGCGTTGGGTCTTATGTTATGCATTCTTTGAGTAATCTCTTCCTCTAAGAAAATAATATTGTCAATTTGATAAATTCTACCCAATGTAGAGGGTTGTGCCTCATAATTCCATTCGGGGATTCTTCTTCTCTACACCAATTCCTAAGGCTGCATATTTTCTCCTTTGAATACATCATGCTAAAGGAGACTTAACACAACAAGGATATTACTAAAAACTCCTCGTTCTTGTTTGAATACATCGTGAATACATTATTTTATTATTTTAAAAATAATAAAATATTAATAATTAAAAAAAAATCAATCGTTGTTCTACTTAAAATATTTCAATATCAACTATTTAAAACATGCACACATATTTGAAAATAAACAAAATTTCAATGATTAAAACATTTATGGGTCTACTTTGTATAAATGAATTTTGGAAGATTAACTTCATCCTACAATCTCATATTAAATCTAGTATTCTCCCATGTTAAATTTAGTATTTTGTAAATCAATATAACTAGTTTCAAATGAAGAACACAAACATCTTAACAACCTTAATCTGCTTACATAGAGCACTAACACCATATCAATAGACAATAATAATTGTTATTTATCTATCTATCTTATATTTTATTTTAAGGTCATATAATATATGTTCAGTAGATAAATGAATACATACTAAATTACATCCCTCTTGATACAGGATAAATCCGAAGTTAAAATAAATCTGTGCCGATATAAATTCATGAAAATATCAACCCTAAAATAGTATGTTCATAATCAAGAATCTTCGAATTACTAAAATTCCCATGTAATTTATAAAATTGTCTCGTCATGCGCTAGGATATTAACGAACCTGCTTACCCAGAGCATGGAAGGATCCTCGGGCATCAAAATGCTGGTACTTCAGATGTGATGGGAAATTACTCTACCCAAACTACATTTACATTGGAATTTACTCTACACAATTCACCTTGTATATTGGGGAGGACATTCCAGACGATTGATCGTGGTTTCATTTATGCTTAGTTCCTTCCAGTAAATCCCTTTGCTCGCACTCAATGACTTGAATTTTGTTTTCTCCCTTACACTTGCAATGTGAAATGGGAAGTTTTGTTGGCTCTATGCTTCGAATTCAGTAAAGGGGACGACCGCAATGAAGTGGTAACTCTCAGAGAAGAATATCTAGCCCATAATGCGAAGTCTCGTCTAGTGAGAAATTGAATTATCCATGTGAGAGTCGACTGAGATATGGGGTTTTTGGGTTGAACTGGACTTTACTGCTTCGAATGATGGTGGTCGGTTGAGCCAAGATCCTTTAGGAACTTCTCTTGTTCGAGGTCCCCCTCCAACCGACTCTACATACTCCTGAGTTTATTTTTCGCACGTTGATTCCATTCATGTTGATTCAGAAGAGCCTCTAGCTCCGAGCATCACCCGTTCTAATGATAAGCTTCTACAATTGGTCTTTGATACACACAACGAGTTGCTGGATGTAAAACACAACATTGAGCAATTGAACATGTGTGTTTCATGGCTCATGGCTCTGCATGAGAGCTCATACCTCCAAATTCCAGTTCTTGCAATGTCTACACAGGATGTCATCTTTCTTAGCATCCCTATACCATTGTTGATGGGTAGCTGACCTTCACCACCACATTATCAAGTCCCGCCTCAAGTTTAATAACAATCTTAGTTCTTGGTACTGTCTTGATTTCAGTACAATTGTTTTTGTTATTAGTAGAATAACTAGTATGTTGGACAATATAGATTTTGTAGGACAAACTAAAGCATCTAGGGATGCCTTATTTTTTGACCCTTCGGGGAAATATGAACTTATGGTGTGATGGGTTGGTTTCCTTCCATGGCAGCGCAACCGTCAATGAACCTTAAGTATGTATGTAAATTTTCATAGCAAATAATACAACTTTTCTAACTTACAAAAAAAATTCCACTCTAATCAATTATCCAAAAAATTTCATTACAGAATGTGTGAATTTGATTTTAAGGTAAAATTCCACTCTAATGGACTATCCAAAAACATTCCATGAAAAAAAATGTGAATTTTATCTTAAGGTAAAATTTCATTCTTAAAAACATTCCATAAAAAAAAAGTGAAAAGTGTGAATTTGATTAAGGTAAAAATCCTTTCAATCCACTATCCAAAAACATTCCATAAAAAAATGTGAATTTGATTTTAAGGTAATATTCCACTGGATGCACTACCCAAAAACATTCCATTAAAAAAAGTGTCAAAACATTTTGAATTTGATTTTAAGCTAAAATTCCATAAAAAAAAAAAAAGTGTCAAAAACATTCCCTAAAAATATTTGAATTTTATTTTAAGGTAAAATTCCACTTTGGTCTACTCTCCAAAAACATTCCAAAAAAGTGAATATGATTTTAAGGTAAAAAAAAGTGATTTTTTTGGTAAAATTCCATATCCACTATCCAAAAACATTCCATTAAAAAATTGTGAATTTGATTTTAAGGTAAAATTCCAGTCGATGCACTATCCAAAAACATTCCATTAAAAATAAGTGTAAAAAAAATTCCATTAAAGTGTGAATTTGATTTTAAGGTAAAATTCCACCAAAAAATGTCCAAAACACTCCATTAAAAAAATGTGAATTTGACCCCCTCTCCATTCCAGTAAAATTCCACTTTGGTCTCCATCAAGGGGACCCCCTCTCCCCTTTTCTCTTTGTCATCATGCCAGAAGGCTTGGGATGCTATATCATCGCTTCTATAGAGGAGGGATATCTTCAGGGTCTCCCTTTACATGGCCTGCAACCTGCTGCTTCCCATAGCCAATTTGTGGATGACACCATGTTGATGAACACTCCTACTGCACATGAAGCCATAAAACTCAAGTTTGTCCTCTCGAACTTTAGTGAATCCTTTGGCACAACCTTTAACTTGGATAAATCCCAACTCTTCTTTTTCAACAGTCCTCTTGTAGTCCAACGACACATTTCTTGTCTTCTGGGTATACCCAAGAGCTCCCTGCCATCCAACTACCTAGGCATTCCCTCACCAGACTTTGTTGCATGAAACATATCTTAGGATTCCCTTCTCCTCTTCCTTTACAATCGTCTGAATTCCTAGACTTTCATATCCCTTAATCTTGACGCTAGACCGGTTCTTATCAAATTAATCCTCCAAGCCATCCCTGCCTACCTCTTCTCAGCCCTGGATGCTCCACAAATAGTTATTAAAACCATCTGAAATCTTCAACGAAACTTCCTCTACCATGGTCATGATCCAAGAAAAAAATGGGCTCTGTTTAGATGGGAGAAAGTTTTCCAGCCAAAGTCTATTGCGGGACTTGGACTCAGGGACCGCAGTAGGATGAATAACATTATGGGTGCTAAAATATGGTGGTGTTGGCTCAAGTATCCAATTGAATTATGGGCTAAGTTATGAAAGAAAAAATATGCCCCCAATATCAATGAGACACAACTTATTAGATTCAATGATCAGATTCAAGGTTCAAATATTTGGAATGAAGCCTGGTGCCATCAACCTCTCATCCAAGAGCATGCATTCTGGGAAATCCGGAATGGACAAGATTCTCTATTTTGGATGGACTCATTGCAACGGTTACCTCCATTTCACTCCTTGGACAACTTGCGCCCCATTCAGAACCACATGCAACGACTAGATACCCTCAAGGTAAATGACCTTTGGTTAAATGTTTCAGATCATCCTCGTTGGTGAACTTGGAAAACTCTCCCTCGTGACATTAACATCCATGTTGATTGTGACTTACGACCTTGGCATACCATCACTTCCCAGAGAAATATTTGCATCAGGGAAGGAACAAATATTCTTCGTTGGGGACACTTCCTCTTGGGTACTTTCACAATTAAAGAAGCTTACATTCTCCAAGAAAATTTCCATATCCAACAAAAAGAGAACATCTAACACATTATTTGGAGATCAAGATTGTGGTCAAAATTCTACACTTTCCTCTGGCTCATGTTACAAAATTGAATTCTTACCTGGGACAATCTCAGGAAAAGAGGATTCATTGGAACCTCGATTTGTCATCTATGTCTAAACAAGAAGAGTCAATGAAGCATATATTCAATCAATGCTCCATTTGTATGGAGATATAGGATCAAGCTTCTTAGATTATGAGGAAGACCAATAGGGAAAGAGACAATATCATAATCACCATAGAGAACTGGGGAACTATTGCCTTCAAGAACCCCATTTTAAACCTGATATGGCAGCTGTTATCGAGATTTGTAGTATAGAAGATCTGGAAAGAAAGAAACATGCATATATTTCACTCCCAAAACTCTCCCCCATCTCACTTATGGTCAAAGATTTATGGAAATATATAGGAAACCATATGTGCCCAACATTGGACCTCGGAATACCTCTCGTGTGATCCCCCGGAAAACCTCATCCTCTCAAACTGGAAGTTGAACTTACAATGTACTCCCCCTAGCACCACTCTGCATCCTAGCTCCTTCTTCCCTAGCCCCACCTCTTGGAATTCCCCCCCTCCTGGATTTATCAAGATGAACTTTGATGGTGCTTCGAAGGGAAATCCTGGTTCTACAGGATTCACAGTCGTCCTACGGGACTACAAAGGACAAATCAAGTACGTCTTGGATGGAAACCTAGGTTTTGACTCTAACAACTCCACGAAGCTCTGGGGCCACATAAGAGGAGTCCAACTAGATTCCAACCAAAATTTGAATCTTTTAATTATTGAAGGGGATTCTCGAATGATTATATCGCTTTCCACCAAAATAAAAAACGAGACTAATCCTGCAAAAGTTTCCCCAAGCTCGCGTCTTATTGGCCCTCTTGCCATTTTACGTTCTCTTCTTCGTCGTTCTCTTACCCTCATCCCCTCTCATGTGCGACAAGAAGAGAATAAGGTTGTTGAAAAACTAGCGAATGAAGGTGTCTCTTCACAAGAAAAGGATATCATGATCGATGCCCATCACCTCCTGGCACCCCCGTTGTTGCTTCAATGCATCGAGATAGCACTCATAGATTGTCCTCTCCCAAATGGGGTGACAACTGGAACACATGCGTTCAGAGAAGTAAATACCCCCTATCGCCATCCCTCCTCTTCGTCTCTTCAGCATGATCAAATTTCAATTGATGTGGATGGTGGTGTGTTTGAGCAGTGAGGGGGCTTTAATGGTATGCTTCATGCGAGAGCCAAGATCTCATAGGACTAGTACAAGGTGGATTAGGGTTTTCAACTCGATCTTTATGGCACTTCTCATCACCAATTAAGAAACTATTTTGGAAGTAAGGCATGGCTTTTGTCATTATGTAAAGCATGGGTTAAGATTTCCCATGTATGTTATAGTAGGGTTGTTAATATCCTAACACATGTTAAGAATCTTCCAAAAATCTTAACATAAGATAATAGTTTTTCTCACAAATAATTAAGAAACCCTATGACCCATTCCCAATATGCTTAGAGGTTTTGCAACCCTTCAAATATAGGAAGTGTAACTTCACCCATACAATAATATGATTGATATTTTCTCTCCTCACCTCAAACCCCAACCTCCATTCTTGAAAATAAAGATTGTAAAATTCGAAAACCACCCCAATCTCCATTCTTGGAAAATCAAGATTGTAAAATTTGAAAACCAAGGCCTTTTTTGAAGAATATATATACACCAACCTCCATTCTTTAAGACTCAACATTATAGAGTCCCAAAACCAAGTTCCCTTTTTTTATGACTATATAATGAACATTTTATATTGACAAAAGGAAGGTTCTTTTTTACAATATTTATATATTTATCTTATTCAATTGGAAAAAAATAATAGTGGAAATAAAATATAAATTAAAAAAAATCTAGATTTTTTTATTTCATTTTGATATATAAAAAAAATAATAATAATAAAAAATTAAAAATATATATATAATAGTTAAAATAAAAAATAAATTAAAAAAAAAAAAATCTAATTTTTTATTTCATTATAAAAAAAAAAAAATAGTAAAAATTAAAAATATATATATATAATTTTTATTTCATTTTGATACATAAAAACAATTAATAAATATATAAATTTAATTTTTTAATTAAATTTAAATTTAATAAATATATATAAAAAAAATAATAAATATATAAATTTTAAAAAAATAATAAACATACAAATTTAATTTTAGAATAAATTTGAATTTATAAGTTAAATTTAAAATTATTAAGTATATAAATTTAATTTTTTAAGAGTAAATTTGAAATTATAAATATATAAATTTAACCTTTTTAATGAATTTAAGTTTAAGGCAAAATTCCACTATGATTCACTAATCTAAAACCATTCCATTAAAAATGGTGAATTTGAGTTTAAAGTAAAATTTTATATCAAGTAAAATTAAAATTACATAGTGATTCACTATTAAAAACATTCCATTAAAATAAGCTTATAAATTTAATTAATAAGCCTATAAATTAATAAAATTAATAATCCATTATCCAAAAACATTCCATTAAAAAAAGCTTATAAATTTAATTAATAAGCTTATAAATTAATAAAATTAATAAGTGTATAAATTTGATTTTTTAAAGTAAATCTGAGTTTAATAAATATATAAAATTAACCCTTTTTTTAAATTTGATTTTAATAAATCATAAATTTAACTTTTTTTTTATGAATTTGAGTTAAGGTAAAATTCCACTATGCTCCACAATAAGAAACCATTCCATTAAAAATGGTGAATTTGAGTTTAAGGTAAAACTCCACTTCGATCCCCTTGGATGGAGTGTTAGTTCTTTAAGCCACCCATGCATCACATGGATCATCGTATTGCCACCCAGGGGTGGGGAAATCCACAAGCATATAGGGAAGAGGTTCCTTGTTTTCTCATGCGCTAGGATATTAACGAACCTGCTCACTCGGAGTGCGGGAGGATTGTCGGGCATCAAAATGATGGTACTTTAGATGCGATGGGAAATTACTCTGCCCAAACTACATCTACAGTGGCATTTACTTTGCACAATTCACCTTGTATATTGGAGAGGACATTCCAGATGATGGATCGTGGTTTCATTTATGCTTGGTTCCTTCTAGTAAATCCCTTTGTTGGAACTCAACAACTTGAATTTTGTTGTCTTCCTTACACTTGTAGAGGTGTAATGGGAATTTTTATTGTCTCTAGCTGTGAATTTGACAAAGGGGGCGACTGCAGTGAAGTGGTAACTCTCAAAGAAGAATATCTATCCCATAACGTGAAGTCTTGTCTGCTAAGCACACGAATTATCAATGCGAGAGGCAACTGAGATATAGGGTTGTTGGGTTGATCCAGACTTCACTGCTTCAAATGATGGTGGTCAATCGAGCCAAGCACCTTTAGGAACTTCTCTTGTTCAAGGTCCCCCTATGACTGACTCCACAAACTCCCAAGTTTCTTTTATGCATGTTGATTCCATTCATGATGATTTAGAAGAGCCTCAAGCT
Organism: Picea abies; assembly: GCA_900067695.1. Lineage (NCBI taxonomy): Eukaryota > Viridiplantae > Streptophyta > Pinopsida > Pinales > Pinaceae > Picea > Picea abies. Next base: position 14,970 of record CBVK0101841799.1, read on the forward strand.
CTGGGCATCACTCGTTCTAATGAGAAGCTTCTACAATTGGTCTTTGATACATGCAACGAGCTGTCAGATGTAAAACACAACATTGATCAATTGAACATGTGTGTTTCATGGCTCATGGCTCTGCATGAGAGCTCATACCTTCGAATTCCAGTTCTTGCAATGTCTGCACATGATGTCATCTTACTTCGCATCTCAATACCATTGTTGATGGGTAGCCGACCTTCACCACCTCATGATCAAGTCCTGCCTCAAGTTTAATAACAATCTTAGTTCTTGGTACTAATTTGATTTCATTACAATTTTTTTTGTTCTTAGTAGAATAGCTAGTATGTTGGACAATATAGATTTTGTAGGACAAACTGAAGCATCTAAGGCTATCTTGTTTTTTGACCCTTCAGGGAAATGTGAACTTATGGTACGATGGGATGGTTTCCTTCCATGGCATCCCAGTCATTAATGAACCTTAAGTATGTATGTAAATTTTCATAGCAGATAATACAACTTTTCTAACTTACAAAAAAAATTCCACTCTAATCAATTATCCAAAATGTTTCATTAAAAAAATGTGTGAATTTGATTTTAAGGTAAAATTCCACTCTAATGCACTATCCAAAAACATTCCATAAAAAAAATGTGAATTTGATTTTAAGGTAATATTCCACTCGATGCACTATCCAAAAACATTCCATTAAAAAAAGTGTCAAAACATTGTGAATTTGATTTTAAGGTAAAATTCCATAAAAAAAAAAGTGTCAAAAACATTCCATAAAAATATTTGAATTTTATTTTAAGGTAAAATTCCACTTTGGTCTACTCTCAAAAAATATTCCAAAAAAGTGAATATGATTTAAGGTAAATTAAAATGAATTTTTTGGTAAAATTACATATCCACTATCCAAAAGCATTCCGTTAAAAAAGTGTGAATTTGATTTTAAGGTAAAATTCCACTTGATACATTATCCAAAAACATTCTATAAAAAATAAGTGTCCAACTTGGATAAATCCCAACTCTTCTTTTTCAACACTCTTTATGTAGTCCAATGACACATTTCTCGTATTCTGGGTATACCCCGGAGCTCCCTTCCATACAACTACCTAGGCATTCCCTTACTAGACTCGGTTTCATGAAACATATCTTAGGATTTCCTTCTCCTCTCCCTTTACAATCGTCTGAATTCTTGGACTTTCATATCCCTCAATCTTGACACTTGACTAGTTCTTATCAAATCAATCCTCCAAGCCATCCCTGCCTACCACTTCTCATCCTTGGATGCTCTGCAACCATTTATTAAAACCATCTAAAATCTTTAGTGAAACTTCTTTTGGCATGGTCATGATCCAAGCAAAAAATGGGCTCTTGTTAGATGGGAAAAAGTTTTCGAGCCAAAGTCTATTGGGGCACTTGGACTCAAGGACCCTAGTAGGTTGAATAACATTATGGGCACTAAAATATGGTAGCACTGGCTCAAGTATCCAACTGAATTATGGGATAAGTTATGGAAGAAAAAATATGCCCCCAATATCAACAAGGCACAACTTATTAGATTTAATGATCGGATTTGAGGTATAAATATTTTGAATGCATCTTGGCGCAATCGACCTCTCATCTAGGAACATGCATTCTGGGAAATCCAGAATGGATAAAACACTCTATTTTGGATGGACTCGTGGAAACAATTACCTTCGTTTCACTCCTTGGACAGCTTGTGCCCCATCTAGAACCACATGCAACGACTGGAGCCCCTCAAGGTAGAGGACATTTGGTTAAATGTTTCACATCATCCCCGTAGGCGGACCTCAAAAAATCTCTCTCATGACCTTAACATCCCTTTTGATTGTGACTTACAACCTTGGCATACCATCGCTACCCAGAGAAAGATTCACATCAGGGGAGGAACAAATATTCTTCATTGGGGACACTCCCCCTTGGGTACTTTCACAATTAAAAAATCTTACATCCTCCAAGAAAATTTCCATATCTAACCAAAAGAAAACATCTGACACAATATTTGGAGATCAAGATTGTTGCTGAAAATCTCCACTTTCCTCTAGATCGTGGTACAAAATTGAATCCTTACCTGGGACAATCTCAGAAAAAGAGGATTCATTGGTGTTGGAAATACTAAGACAACTGAAGGGGGGGTGAATCAGTTGTTACTGTGCTTAAACAATTTTATTCCTATTGAAATATTATTAATTTTCTCCAAGTGATCATCAAGATTATGCAAGTCATGAACAACATAAATAATAAACATCAATCACACATATGATATACACAGAGGCAGATATTCACGAGGAAACCCATAAAGGGAGAAAACCTCTTCTTCTTAGAATGATAGGAAGTATTTTATGTTATGTACATCATCTATCTTTGAGCACCAACTCAAAATGAGGCTACAACTTCTTCTTTAACAAGCTACAACTTGTAGAGAGCACCAACCCTCTGATTTCTCTAACACCCACTAGAAGGAAGCACCAACTCCCTGAGTGTTCCAGCACCAACTGGATAGAAGCACCAAATTCCAATCACACAGGCACCAACCTGTATAACAAAGAACAATGGTTCTCCCTTGCACCACCCTACCACCCTGGTTTTTTTTGCTGCAACCCTTCATCTTCTCTGGCAGTTACAGTTAGTTTTTTTCAATTCTTTGGCTTCTAAGCCCCTTCCTTCACATGACCACCGATGGTGTCCAAACGCCTATTCAAAAAGGCGCTTCCCGATCTCGGCCTAGCAAATGCTAGCTTTGTTTTTCAATATTACCTTGGGCAATGATCTCATGTTCCCATGCGATTGCGGGCGCGTCCAAAGGTGGTTTGAATCAAACTACTTTTCACCCCACAATTTACCTCGAGCCTCCAAGTGTCCTTTCTCCAAAACCATGGTTTCGATTGCGGCCCTCTCAATAAAAATTAAGTCCCAAGCATGTTTTGGCCCCAAAATTGAGCATGACCATTGATCTCCAATCCCTTGGTGATGCCACTCGATCAACAACTATTATCTGCCTTCCTTTCTTCCTTCCACGCGTGATCCCAGATCTCCATGATTCATTGACAGGTATCTTCCTTCCAAATCAACGACTACGATTGATTCTGGCCTTTCGGTCTTCAAGAGTTTCAAATCTCAAATATCGCTTTTCCCATATGGAAATATTCTGGAGTGGAAGATCTATTGATACCTGTCTCCCTAAATCTATGATAGGGATGTCCTCCACGAGTCTGACAGTTCGGGACTTTCAATTCTCAAACTCTCGTTTCTTTCGTACGTCAATCTTTCAGAGTCAATGATCTACAGACACCTGTCCGAACAGATCGGACGGTTTACACTTATCCTTTCACTTCTTAATCCGTCGGCTAGGACTTAATCAAGCATTATGATGGATGACCAACATTTACTTCGGCACTTTAGGACTTTAGGTTGATTGTGCTTCATTCTCCTACGGAGTGGTCACCTGTTGAATAAGTCATAGGCGGTGGAGACTACTTGTTGTCGGTTAACACTTCCACTTGGATTGTCCTTCCACTATACTAGATCAATGGTTGAGAATTCACCTGAAGTGATCTTCATATCGGATGACTCATGTCCATTTCAGAACTTCGACGTTCTAGACTTTGGGACTTTAGGCATCTACTAGTGGTGAAACTCGCAAAGTAAAACTCTTGGAGTGACGTAACTTGCTTACGTCACTTGATGATGTGGCACGAGCTGAGTATCTTCAACATGTCACTCAGATTTGTGATTTGCACGTATTTAAAATGTCGATTTCATCTTGAAACTTATCATTATCTGACCATGCCACGTGTCTTTGCTAACATGGGTGAGACATGTAGGTAGTGTAGTGGAGTGTGATGTCGGAGCCTAGAGGTGGTATGTATGAGTTGTTTGGTGGTTTACTTGGAGGGGGGTTAGGCGGTAAGTGGTAATGAGCGAGGGGTGTTCGAGATGATAGGAAGGTGACACATATGAGGGTTCCACATGGGAAATACCACCAACTCAAACCCCCCCCCCATGGTTAAAGGCAGAAAGGTCAGGGTGGTCCGATATGCCCTATCGACCATAGATCTGAGTGCCCGATTATCGACTACTGAGATTAGCTCTCCCTTCTTCAACCTTATCATGTCCTTCCACTTTAGAATGATCTGACGACTGAAATTTACTCCAGCTCTCCGGCTCATCGAACTTCAGGGATTTCGAATCTCAAACTTTTCTCCCTCCTAAACTCACAATCTACTTACACGTATCTCCCGACGATCAACGAACCGGATTCTCCTCCTGGTGATGAACGGTCTCAAATTACTTCGGGACTTTAGAACTTTGGTAAGTTCTCTCTCTTGCGTGTGCAAAGCGTTAAGGCTCGTGCACCTTGATTTGATCGGATGGTTGTTGATCCTTTGTATCAGTGATCCAATGGCCACTATCGCTTTTCCTCTTGAGCTTTCTTGCCTTCTGCTCCTTTGACTCCTTAAAGAGTCACTTCAACCCTTAGCCTAATTGTGGATCTGTGTACTCCTTGCATATCTTTCGAAGTCCAAATCTTCGAACTCTCATCATTTCTTTTCTATTTTCTATCGTCGTTGTTGTTCTTGCCATCAATGAAAAGCACACTCTTCCTGTAAAACATGCCAACAACCTCCCCCTTTGGCATTGATTGCGACCATGAAAGGATGCACTATTTTTCTTAGACCTCCAACTGCAACATCTAGACCACACCTTTTCTCCCCCTTTGACATCAATGTCAAAGAAAAATGAGAGTGACTCTGTTCCCCCCCTTGATAAAAAATACAATAAGCACTCTCCCCTTGATTAGATATATTATCAGCACTCTCCCCCTGATCAGATAAACTATTTTAACTTGATAACAGGGTCACACCCAACTTCTGGCATAGATACTCGAACTAAGATTTTGCAAACGGTTCAGTGAAGATATCAACAATCTGATCTTTGGATGGAATATAATGAAAATAAACAACATTGTTGGTCACCTGTTCCCTCAAGAAGTGATACTTTATGGGTATATTCTTGGTATTGGAGTGAAATACAGGATTCTTTGACACACTAATTGCACTAGTATTATCACAATGAATTGGGATTGGTGTAGTATATTTTACCACCAAGTTTGCAAGTGTCTGAATCATCCACAATACTTGGGTACAGAAAGTGGCAGCTGCAATGTATTAAGCTTTTGTAGTCGATAAGGATATGGAACCTGGTTTCTTGCTCAACCATGCTACAAGAGAATCTCCTAAGAAAAATGCACCTCCACTCGTGATTTTCCTTTCATCCATGAAGTTAGCCCAATCAGCATCTAAATAGATTGATAATTGAAAATTCTGATTCGTAGGATACCATAGGCCATAGTTCATCGTTCCTTTAAAATATTTGAATATTGTTTTGACAACTATCAAATGACTCTATTTAGGTGCAGACTAATACCTTCCTACCATTCCAACAACATGCATTATGTCTGGACAAGATGTTATGATGTACAACAAGATGCCTATCATAGACCTATATGAACTCTGATCAACATCAGGTGAGTCATCATCCTTGCTTAGCTTGCATCCAGTGACCATAGGTGTGCTCACAAGTGTAGAATCTTCCATTTGAAACCTTTTCAATATTTCTCTTAGATATTTCTCCTGAGAAATAAATATTCCTTCAAACCTCTAAGTAATTTGTAGACCAAGAAAAAATGACAGTTCCCCTATCATAGACATTTCAAATTCAGATTGCATGGCAGAAGAAAACCATTGTACCAATGAAGCATTATTACTTCTGAATATGATGTCATCTACATAGACCAACACAATGAGAAAATCATTATCCTCTGTTTTGATATATAGATTGGTGTCAACTGTTACTCTCTTGAACCCTTTGTCTTGAAGATACTTATCCAGTCTGTAGTACTAGGCATGAGGATCTTGTTTCAACCCATATAAGGATTTCTTCAGCTTGTAGACAAAGTCAGGGTTATCTGACAGTTGGAAACCTTCTGGTTGTTCCATATATACTTCTTCTTTTAGATCTCCATTTAGAAAAGTTGACATGACATCCATTTGATAGAATTTAAACTTCTTATGACCAACGTAGGCAAGAAACATTCTAATAGCTTCTAATCTTGCTACGGACGAAAATGATTCATCAAAATCCAGTCCTTCTATTTGAGCATACCCTTTGTAGACCAATCTAGCCTTATTTCTTACAATATCTCATTCATTTTATTCTTAAACACCCATTTGGAGCCAATTACATTCTTATCTACAGGTCTAGGAACAAGCTCCCAAGTATTGTTCTTCTCAATCTGATCTAATTCCTCATTCATTGATTTTAACCAATTTACATCTTTACTGGCTTCATTAAAGTTCTTTGGTTCCATCATGGATATGAGGGATATATGTGATTGCTCGGTGTATTTGATTATCCTTCTCCTACTTTGTACACCTTTGTCTTTTTCACTAATTATCTAACTTGCAGGATGATTCTTTTGAGTAATTCTGAAGGAAGGATTTGATGTTGTCTGCTGATTTGAGTCTGCCTGAGTATTTGTATCTTCATCTAACTCAGAGTCTTCTCTTTCTGATTCTTGGACCTGTTCATCTTCAATTTCAAATATATCCTATGTTGTTTATTCAACACTGCTTACATCTTGTACATGGATTTCTTCATCAACTTTTATGTCAATACAATCAACCAATTTATGCAACCTCTTATTATAGCATCTGTATCCTTTACTTACACTAAGAAAATTATGTTTCATCCCTTTCAAAAGCGGAACATCCCGGGATTTTCCTTTTCCATTACTCAAACTCACCATCCCTTTACCCTTGATTTTACCTGGTTCATCATTTCCAAAGGTCACATTTCCTGTTTTGATTTTACTTATAGACATAAACTTATCCTTGTCTCCATTCATATGCTTGGAACATCCACTGTCTATATACCAGGGGTCCTTTTTGTTTTTGAGCTGAAAGTACTAGACCACATTTTTCACTATCTTTCTTTTTCCATGTCCTGACATTTCTAGCTAGGGGTTTTATCCTTGGATCTTCTTTGTAATTCTTCATATGGAAGTTTGCAGCTTTGTGGCTGAATTTATGACAGTTATAGCATTTGAGCTCATTGTTCAATAGGTCAAAGTGATTGGTGCAAATTTGTCTACTCATTGGCTATTTAGTTCTATGTTGCAAAGATTTATTATTTCTTGATCTCCTTAGTTGCATGTCTCTAAACTTAATTTGTCAATTTGCAATCTTATGACCAAAATTAGAGAAATAAAAATAGTAACCATGGAAGAAATTTTAGTACGTGAAGGATGGACTTATTATTGGCATTTGTTGCTCCATATTCTGATATCTTTGTTTTTTATCAAGGATCATCTTGTCTTTATTAGCTGTTGGTGGTAGATTATTCACATGGTCTGATTGTTTGTTGACTTGGAACCTGATCATCTTTATTAGATCTTTTCTTTCTGGCTATTTGTTGCTTGAACCACTTACATAGACTAAACCAGTCTTCAACAAAGGAGATCTTTGTTTGCTCATAATATCGTTTAGTTCTGTTGAGGCTTTAATGCTTGGAATATTTTGGAGATACAATGATTTAAACTTCTCCATCTCTTTTCTGGTTTTTACTACCTCTTCTTCCAAGGCTTCACATCTTGCCTTCTTCTCCAATAACTGTTGTTTAAGAATGTCCTCTATTTTCTTTGCCTCTTCCAATTCCACTTTTATCAGGGAAAAATCTTCATCAAGTTTTTTACTGTCTCTCTCGAAATTTATCATCCATTGTTTTCTCTTTTTCTTCTTAAATCTAAGTCTAGCAATTTCTTCTAGGGCACTGATCAGTTCTCCTTCCAATTCAACCACAACTTCTTCATCATTAAAATCACTTCATGTGCTTTTATTATCATAATCCTCTTTGGCCATAAGCATAAATTCATTAACCTTATCTTCACAAGAAGAATCACTATTTGTGTCTCCTGAAGAGTCATCATTGTTTACACATAAACTTTTCTTTTTACCAAATCTCTTGGAATTGTACTTCTCTTCACCTTCAGATTTCTGGTCCTTCTTCTTGTGTGGACACTTAGATGCAAAGTGACCTATCTTTCCACAATTAAAAAATTTGAAGGGAAACTTTCCTTGGTACTTGCTTGATCCTTTCTTTAGTCTTCTCACAAATTTTGTCTCAATTTCATCAAGCTCAGAATCCTCATTCTTATCTACTTTAAATGATGCTTCTCTAGAGGTGGGTTTATCTTTACCTATCCTCATTTCATAAGAAGAAGGAATTCCTAGAAGTTGATCAATAGACAAGATCTTAAGATCATTCATCTCTTCTATTGCAAAAACTTTTGGATTAAATCTATTAGGTAGAGATCTTAAAATCTTCTGAATTAAAAATGCGTCTTCAATCTTCTCACCAAGATGCTTCATGGAATTCACAAGCTCCTCTAATCTTAATAAATATTTATTAACTGTTTCATCCTCATTCATCTTTAGTTGTTCAAATTTCAATCTATATGTTTGAATTTTGGCATCTTTTACCTTTTCATTTCCTTCATAACTGCTAATGAGTTTATCCCACATCCCTTTGGAAAAATCAAGATGCATTACCTTTGCAAATTCAGCTTCAGCAAGCCCACTCAAGATAGCATTCATTGCCTTTGCATTGAAGCTAAATTATAACTTATCATCTTTGTAAGCTAGCACAACAAGTTTTATATATCTAGTCTCTACAACATCCCAAACATCGGCACCTAAGGCCATAATGTATGTTCTCATTCTAACCTTCCAGAAAGAAAAATTTGTTCCATCAAATAGAGGAGGCTTATTGTTTGAATTTCCTTCATGACTTGTCATGTTTAAGCTTATTGATCTACCTTTAGATAAAATGAACCCGCTCTGATACCAATTGTTGGAAATACTAAGACAACTGAGAGGGGGGGGGTGAATCAGTTGTTATTGTGCTTAAACAATTTTGTGCCTATTGAAATATTATTAATGTTCTCCAAGTGATCATCAAGATTATGCAAGTCATGAACAACAGAAATAATAAACATCAATCACACATATGATATACACAGAGGAAAATATTCATGAGGAAACCCATAAAGGGAGAAAACCTCTTATTCTTAGAATGATAGGCAGTCTTTTATGTTTTGTACATCATCTATCTTTGAGAACCTACTCAAAATGAGGCTACAACCTCTTCTTTAAAAAGCTGCAACTTGGATAGAGAAAAAACCCTCTAATTTCTCTAGCACCCACTAGAAGGAAGCACCAACTCCCTGAGTGTTCCAGTACCAACTAGATGGAAGCACCAACTTCCAGTCACACAGGCACCAATCTGTATAACAAAGAACAATGGTTCTCCCTTGCACCACCCTGCCACCCTGGTTTTTCTGGCTGCAACCAAATGGAAGCTACAACTCCCTGTGTTCAAGCACCCACTTGAAACTTTGAGGACAACAGTCCTCCCTTGCACCACCCTACCACCCTAAGATATAAAACTTTACTTACTTCCTTTATCCCTGATATGGTATGTTACAGATCCGTATATCCTTTGCCTTATTCAGCTTCTAGCTATGTTCCGCTTCTGCATCTTTATGCTTCTATGCTCTGCTCTTTTTCTTCCTCCTCCCAACAACTCTTTGTTCATCTTCTCTCCAGCCTTTTATGCTATGTGTTGCCTCTGCATTCTATACACTGCGCCTCTGATCTCCACTTCAGGTACTACATAGCTTCTCCTCCTACCTTCATGCATAACTCTTGAAAAATCCCTCTATACTCTATGTTCTGCATGTTTTTCTCACGTCGAGTCCTCTGCCTCATCATCATCCAAACTCTTCGTCTTCCTTGGAGGTTATGTTGTATTTTCATCATCACTTGAAGTTATCCAAAGATTATTTGGCTTCTCTGGTAGTCGCAATTCTTCGTCTTCTCTGTCAGTTACAACCAGTCAATTATGGCTTCTTTGGCTTCTAAACCCCTTCCTTCACGTGACCATTGACGGTGACCAAATGCCTATTCAAAATGTGCTTCCCGAACTTGGTCTTGTGAGTGCTAGCTCCATTTCTTGATATGACCTTGGGCGATGGTCTCTCATGACCACGTGATTGCGGGCATGAGTTCTCTTCTCGTTAGCCCCCTGTCGCATGTGACCTCAGGCTACATCCTTACATAATCAAACGATTGCAGGCATGTCCAAGAGTGGTTTGGGATCAACCTCTTTTCTCCCTGCAGTCCACCTCCAACTTCCACGTACCCTCTCTCCAAAACCATGGTTTCAATTGTCGCTCGCTCACGAAAAATTAAGACCTGAGCATGTTCTGACCCCGCAATGAGACCGGACCATCGATCTCATGATCTTGACAGTGCTCCTGAATGGATGGTTTAGATTTGTTCTTTCACAATCTGTGGATCAAAACTAACCTCCCTAAATCAACGGTTGCGATTTATTTCGTGATCTGAGCTTTGGGAGTTTCAAATTTCAAACCCTGCTTTCTTTTGTACGCCAATCTTTCGAAGTTGACAATCTATTGATGCGTGTCCCTCTCAGATCAATGGTCGATATGTCCTTCGTGTCTCCAGAATTCAGATATTTCAATTCTCAACCTTCACGCTCTCCCATAACGCTTGTAGTTGGAGTCCACAAATTCCTGCCATGTGCCCTCCTCAAATCAACGGTCCTCGTTCACTTCGAGACTTCGGCCTTCGGGAGATTCAACTCCTCTACACTTTATTTCTCCCTGAGTGTTTCACCTGGAGTACACGATTTGTTGACATGTGTCCTCCTACAAATCGATGGTCCTCAACTCCTTCGACTCTTCGGGCTTCGGGGATTTCAAATCTCAACTTCGCTTCCTTCACTTTCTCTCAGAGTATTTTCACCTGAATGCATAATATTCTGACACGTACCCCTCCTAGCGATCAACGGCCAGGGTCTTCTTCGATTCTTCAGCATTCGGGACTTCTGTACTTTGGCCAAGTGCTGGTGGTAAAATTCCTAAAGTAAAACTCCCGAAGTGACGTAACTTTCTTACGTCACTTGATGATGTGGCACGAGTTGAGTGTCTACCATGTGTCACTCAGATTCGTGATTTACACATACCTGGAATGTCGATTTCATCTTAACACTTGTCATTATTTAACTGTGCCACGTGTCCTTTCTGACATGGTCTACCATATGTCCTTACTAATGTGGTTATCCCTGATCTAACGGTCATATCATTTTCTCCAGATCTGATGGTCCTTATTCATTTTGGATTTCAGGCTTCGGGTAATTCAACTTTCAAGTTGCCAATTCTTCCAAAGTGAGATTCCCCGAACAGTAAACTCCTCGCAAATTTTGACACGAACTAAATGTTTTTCATCGATCATGTTCTTAGATCAATGGCTCAATCTATAGTCGGTGTTGCTCTTCTTTCTTGTCTCGTCCTTCCATTAATGCAATCCGACGACTATCGGGTATTTGGATTCTTAGCAGTCCTGGTTTGTCCTGTGGAGATGTTGATCCTGATCACATTTATGTACTGCACTTTCCCTTTTGAGCTTTGATCTCTACATATTGTTCACTTCTCCTCCTGAGCTTATGCTTTTCTTGTTTGTCATAGTTGTTGTTTTTCTTTCCATCAATGACAAGCACACTCTTCCTGTAAAACATGCCAACAATCTGTCCCTTTGGCATTGATGGAAACCCTGAAAGGTTGCACTATTCTACTTAGACCTCCAACTGTAGCATACAAACAACACCTTTTTCTCCCCCTTTAAAAATCAATATCAAAGAAAACAGAAAGTGACTCTTTGCTCCCCCTGATCAAATATACTAGGAGCACTCTCCCCCTGATCAGATATACTAGGAGCACTCTCCCCCTGATCAAATAGACTATTTATCTTGATAACGGGGTTATGCCCAACTTCTGGTGTAGATACTCAAACTGAGATTTTGCAAGCAGTTTAGTGAAGATATCAGCAATCTGATCTTTGTATGGAATATAATGCAAAAAAACAACAGTGTTGGTCACCTATTCCCTCAAGAAGTGATACTTGATGGCTATATGCTTGGTCTTGGAGTGAAATACAAGATTCTTTGACACACTAATTGCACTAGTATTATCACAATGAATTGGGATCGGTGCAATATATTTTATCTCCAAGTATGCAAGTGTTTGAATCATCCACAATACTTAGGTACAGCAAGTGGTAGTTGCAATGTATTCAGCTTCTGTAGACTATAGTCGATAAGGAAATGGAACCTTGCTTCTTGCTCAACCATGCTACAAGAGAATCTCCTAAGAAGAATGCACATCCACTCGTGCTTTTCCTTTCATCCATGCCATTAGCCCAATCAGCATCTGAATAGACTGATAATTGAAAATTCTGATTCCTAGGATACCATAGGCCATAGTTCATCGTTCCTTTCAAATATCTGAATATTCTTTTGACATCTATCAAATGACTCTGTTTAGGTGCAGACTGATACCTTCCTACCATTCCAACATAATGCATTATGTCTGGATGAGATGTTGTGACATACAACATTGTGCCTATCATAGACCTATATGAACTATGATCAACATCAGGTGAATCATCATCCTTGCTTAGCTTTCATCCAGTGACCATAGGTGTGCTCACAGGTGTAGAATCTTCCATTTGAAACATTTTCAATATTTCTCTTAGATATTTCTCTTAGATATTTCTCCTGAGAAAGAAATATTCCTTCAGACCTCTGAGTAATTTGCAGACCAAGAAAAAATGACAATTCCCCTATCATAGGCATTTAAAATTCAGACTGGATGGCAGAAACAAACCATTGAACCAATGAAGCATTATTACTTCTGAAGATGATGTCATCTACATAGACCAACACAATGAGAAAATCATTATCCTATGTTTTGATATATAGATTTTTATAAATTGTTCATCCCTTGAACCCTTTGTCTTGAATATACTTATCCAGTCTGTAGTACCAGGCACAAGGAGCTTGTTTCAACCCATATAAGGATTTCATCAACTTGCAGACAAAGTTAGAGTTATCTGACAGTTGGAAATATTTTGATTATTCCATATAGACTTCTTCTTTTAGATATCCATTTAGAAAAAATGACTTGACATCCATTTGATAGAATTTAAACTTCTTATGACAAGCATAGGAAAGAAACATTCTAATAGCTTCTAATCTTGCTATGGGTACAAATGTTTCATCAAAATCCAGTCATTCTATTTGAGCATACCCTTTGTAGACCAATCTAGCCTTATTTCTTACAATATTTCCTTGCTCATTTATTTTATTCTTAAACACCCATTTGGAGACAATTACATTCTTATCTACAGGTCTAGGAACAAGCTCCCAAGTATTGTTCTTCTCAATCTGATCGAGTTCCTCATTTATTGATTTTAACCAATTTACATATTTACTGGCTTCATTAAAGTTCTTGGGTTCCACCATGGATATGAGGGATATATGTGATTGCTCGATGTCTTTGATTATCCTTCTCCTAGTTTGTACACCTTTGTCTTTTTCACCAATTATCTGACTCGCGGGATGATTCTTTTGAGTAATTATGGATGAAGGATTTGATGTTGTCTGTTGATTTGAGTCTGCCTGAGTATTTTTATCTTCATCTGACTCAGAGTCTTCTCTTTCTGATTCTTGGACCTGTTCATCTTCAATTTCAACTATATCCTATGTTGTTGATTCAACATTGCTTACATCTCATACAGGGATTTCTTCATCAACTTTTATGTCAATACAATCAATCAATTTATGCAACCTCTTATTATAGCATCTGTATTCTTTATTGTTTGTAGCATACCCTAATAAGATACCTTCATCGGCCCTGTCATCATATTTTCCAAGGTTTTCATTATTATTCTTTATGTAGCACTTACTCCCAAAGACTTTGAAGTGTTTGATTGAAGCAGGTCTTCCATACCACAATTCATAAGGTGTCTTGTCACTATGTGGTATGAGGTGGGATTTGTTAAGAATATGGATTGTTGTGTGTATAGCTTCTACCTAGTAGGTTTGACCAATGTTCTTCTCATTCATCATTGACCTGGCCATCTGTTGTTTATTAAGGTTGGTTGTCATTGATGTCAACCCTTGAAGAAAGACCCATAGCACAAAGGTTTGGGTAATGGACCCAACAGTGTTTGATGTAAATATGACTCATTATTGTTTTGTCATGGTTGA
>CBVK0101841803.1:0-33254 GCA_900067695.1 Picea abies
TCATTTACAATACCCGACATTACCAATCCACAAAAGGGGATTGATCTAATGAATAATACATCAATAATAATTAGAATACTCTTTGCAGTTACAATATTTCAACAGTTTTGGGGTTTCTCTTTAACTTTCCAAGTTATTTTAATTATTGCAAAAGTAATCATATTTGTACTCCATCTCTGCCTTGTATTCTCTCGCCTTGACACTTTGTGGATCCTGGGTGACAAGAAAGGGCAAATGATTGGGAGGTTAGTTTAATTAGGCATCCAAACTTTTATTGCTTCAATCATAAAAAATGAGACTTGGGAGGCTACAAGGGGTGTAAGTCGGGGACGATTTCATGGCACTATGTGTCCTCCTTGCTTGAGCGCTCAAGCATTCCGGGTTGACCCGTGGAGCTAGGGAAAGACCTTGCTTGTCCTTCTTCTTGAGCACCCAACAATTCCTTTTGGTTGAGGGGATAACGTTTTGGGGTAGTCACATAGTCTAGGCTTGTATCTTACACATTTTTAATCCCCTTAATCAAAGAGAGACTTAAAACTTATTAAAATCAACCAACACAACTTTTACGACATTGCACTTTAAGTTTTCAAAGCAATTTCAATTTCTTCAAGTTGTGCAATTTTACAGTTCAAGTAGTTTACTTTTCATGTTATTCTAATTTCCAAGCAATTTCATGTTTTAAGTCACTTTCTCTCCTTGTGGATGTTTGAATGTACTAAAGCACCTCTATTTTGTTATAAACAATCTTTATTCATTTGTAGATAATTGTATAAATCTAGTATTTGTTTCACTATCTAATCCATTGTGTAGATATTTCGCTATCTAATTTGTAGTTGTATAATCATTTAGTTGATTCAGTCATTGTATATATATATATCTCATGTTGTATTTCAATTTGTAGATAATATTCATAATTAGTTTAAAGTGCACAGTAGTTTCTTTTATTTATTGTGGATATCTTATAGCAACATCTACCTTATTTTATTGTATATTTGTTGTATAATCTTATTGAGTCCATTTACCCAGCTTTAGGCACTAGTCTTAATATAACTTGTAGATCAAGGGGTTTGCTTGTCATTAAAGATTTGCATTTGCATTGTTTGCTTGCCATTGGGTTGAGTCTCCCTAACAAAAACCAAATTAACTCCTACATTTTAAAACTTAACTTAGTAAAGTAGGATCTACCCCCCTAGGCTTCCCTAGGAGTGAGCCTAGACAGAAGAGGTCTAGATCGAGGTGAAAATGGGTCTAGACTTAGGCTTGTGCCTCTAAGGACACACCAAGTGGGTTGGAGACTTCTCCACGTTAGTAGGTGTGTATAAAGACGACAACATCTTTTGGCGCCGTTGCCGGGGATAAGTCTTATATTCTTGGTTAATCGACAACTCTAATTTATTCTTTAAAAACTAAGTAATACATTTTTTTCAAACTTGAGGTGTGTTATTCGATATTGCTTAATCTCCAAGTGGCGACTCCATTGAATAACTCTTTGAGGTATCCGACCAGGAGGAACCCGCAAGGGTTGGTTTATTCCCTTCCTGAACCTGAAAGGGTGTATAGGAGGAGACTAAACAGACTAGCTCCTTGTAGGCTACTTGAAAGTCTTGGAGAAGAAGCAATCTCTGATATACATCACTTGTTTTCAGATAATAATCCTACAACTGCTAATACTTCAACAACTAATCTTGATTCAATTATGGGTGATCTACTAAGACCTTTGAACTTTACAGCTGTTCAAGGTGCTCCTCATGCAATTCCTGACAAAGCTATTGAGAAATTGCTTGCTTTTCAAGGGAATAATGCTGTTAGTGCCAAATCCCACATCTTAAATGTTGACTTATGTATTTGGAAGTGGTGCAATGGTCACAATGAGGAGGATGTAAAGATGACCTTGTTTGTGTATTCTTTAGAAGGTGATGCAACTGAGTGGTTTTTAGAACAAGATCCCAATAAGTTTAGCACCTTAGCAGAAATTCAGAAAGTCTTTATAGAAAGGTGGGGTGATCAGAAAGAGGATCGACATTTGCTAGCTGCCCTTAGTACAAGTTAGAAAAAAGAGAACGAAACTATGGATGAGTTCAATAAAAAGTTTAATGATTTGATTAAGAGTCTCCTTGCAAATATCAAGCCTCTTGATGCTTCAATTTTGATTCATTACATGGAAGCCTTTAAGGGAGAGCTAAGATGTCAATTAAGAGATAAAGTTCCACAAACTCTAAGGGATGCACAAAACTATGCTGTCAGGATAGATAAGAACATGCAAGATGCTAGAAGGCCAAACATTCCTGGTTTTTCAAGAGGAACTCCTCCCAAGGGTATTGAGGAAAGAAAGAAGAAAGTGGAGGGACAAGAGTCTTCTAGTGATGGCATTAAGGAGCTCAGTCAATTAATTAAGCAAATGGAAGTTAATCATGCTAATCAGATTAAACAAATGGAGATTAACCAAGCCAATCAAATGAGAGAGCATGATAATCAAGTGAATGCCATGCAAAACAGGTTGATAGCCATGGAAAGGGCTCAATCTAGTAGACCCCAACATAAGACAAGTGATAAATGGCCAAAGAGGCCTCCTCCTCAAGATCAAAGGCCACCAAATCCATTCGAATCCACTAACTTGGTTGATCACCTAGCTATTCCTTATTGTAGACCTTGTGGACAGTTTCATGAGGAATCAACTTGCCAAGTCTTTTTTCAAGTTTGTAGTGAAATGGGACCTTATAGACCAGAAAATGAACAAGTAAATATGTTTGGTCACGAATACAATGTTGGCATGTATGAATGGATGGATTTGATGGAATATAGTGAGGGGGTAAATTGTATGAATAATTTGGTGGATAAGGCAACGGAAAAGTTCGATCCTAAGCCTACTCCCCAATAAGTGTAAGAAATGGCTAGATATAGAAGCATTACTTACCAAAGGAATGGAAACAATAATCAAGAGAGGCCTCAACTAAGTGTTTCTAGAATACCTCCTCCCCCTCCTAAAACAACTGTTCACACAAGTTCAGAATTAAATATTGACTTAGGAGGGTGGCTCAATAATGCAAAGATGTTGGTACATGTGTCAGAAATTATGAAGATTCCGTCTTAGAGGGAGACACTACTCAAAGCTATAGAAAATCCTTTTTAGAACAATGGCGACAGGCCATCGGCAATAGCTTACCAAGCACCTGTAATTTTGCAAAATATGGATAGGGGGAATGAAAAGAATAAACTATTTTATCTTTCTTTGCTCATGAATGATTACATTCTTCACAATTGCATGCTTGATTCAGGAGCAAGCTCAAATGTTATGACTAAGAAAGTAATGGAACAATTAAACTTAAGGATCTCAAGGCCTTATCATAACATTTGTGCCATGGATAGACAAACAATTTAGGTGCATGGTTTGATTAAGAGCTTACAAGTACACTTGGCTACATTCCCAAACATCATGATAGAAATCGACATAGTTATGATTGATGTACCTGATGTTGATGAAATGCAGCTATGGGAGACATCCTCCAGCTTACAAACCTGTGAGATGTGGCACATAGCAATTATGTGAGTCTTTCTCTTAGCTTACAAACCTGAGAGAAAGCCCCTAAGAAGGGTACGTGGTTCCTGCCTGAGACAAAGCTAGGAATGTAGAGATGACCTCCTCCATGATGTGAGTGAGAAGAACTCCAGATGATTATTCGGTGGAAAAGCGATCTGTTGAGTTAGGATGTTCCTGTGGTTGAGCACAAGGTGAACGTGTGAAATCCCAAAAGTGTTGGGCACATCGTCATGTGAACAAAAATGAAGATGATGTGATAGCCTCCTATGAGCAGCAGAGTTGACGAGAAGACTCCAGATGATTCTCCTGTCGGTGGCAGTGGGAAAGCAGATCTATAGAGTGGACGTGCCTGTGGACGAGCACATGTGAACGTGTGAAGATTTGGTTCTTCTGTGTAATGCAGTGAATCAGAGCTATGCCATCCCTATGGATGTGCCCCTAGTGGATGAGCACTAGTGGGTGTATCAGATCCTTTGCTATATACTGTTCAAGAGTGAGACCTACCTGTAACCCTAATTGTTATGTAAAGGGTACAGGTCGGCCCCACCTTAATATGTTTAATAATAAATGTAAAAGATAATTAATATTAATATTAATTATTATAATAATAATAATAATAACAATAATATATATAGTGACTTAGAGAGGTTGGCCCTGTTGAGCCAATAGATGCCTTTGTTGATTGGACAAGTCTAATATAAGTAAGGGATGGTTCTCCATTGTGGAATCATATCATACTTGTGAGTTTGGAAATTTCAGCGAGTACACTTATTTGGCAAAAGGTGCGCACCTCTCTTGGGCATTAGAGTTCTAGGGTTTAAGCACCCTCTTGTGTGCTAGGTCTTTCTTGGAGGTGAAGGTCTTTCTCTTGAAGATTATAGCAAAGGATTTGGCTGGGTTTTCTTCCCTTGTTGAGAAGGGTTTCCCAGGATACTTCTTGTGTTCTTGTGCATGGTGTTTCTTCTTTTGATCTTGGTTGCTGCAATATTATCATTTATGGTTAAGTGAAATGCTAAAATGGAATCAACTTCATGCTTAACCTAGCTTATGAAAAATCAACATGGTATCAGAGCATAGGTCTTGAAGAACCCATTGCACAAGCATTTTTCACAAGAAAAAGGAAAAACGTCACTATTGCCATACAAGAAAATTAGGGATTTTTGTTGAACAGGAATTTCAGCCCAAAATCCATCTAGAAAAGTGCGCCTTAGCCCAAGGAACTCTTTGGCACCTTCAGCGCACCTTTTCAGTGGATAAAACTCTCGGAAAGTGAAACCCTAGTTTTCACCAGTACCAAAAGTACCATAAAACTAGAAGTACCAGAAAACCAGAAGCACCAGTCCAAAAATCCGCTGGTCAAGTTTCAGGGGGAAAAATTTGGATTTTTAGAAATCTCACTGTACCAGCTTACTCGCCTTAGCTCAGCACATCTAGCCCCTCGATCAGAATTTCAAAATTTGAGGTTTGAAAAATTAGGGTTTCCTCATAAAACCATAAGTTGCAGGTGCAGTTTTAGAATCAGTTGCAGTATCAATTGCAGTTGCAGTATCAGTTGTACCAGTTGCAACCACCCTTGAAGTTTTTAAGAGTTGATAATTATTACCACTACTACCAGATGGTGCCACTACCTGCAAATGCTATCAGAGGTATGTACTCACATATGTTTAAATTGTTAAGCTTTAAAGGGTATTTGCAGGAGAAGGGATCTCTTGCCATAGATCCAAAAGGATCTCAAGATCCAACACATTCAAAAGAATAATGCAACCCAGGTTTGATTATTCTGATATGCATCTATTTGTTATGACATTATTTTGATCTAGGTTGCATGTTGAAGCTATGACCATCATACTAACTTTGGTCAAAATTAAAGTCAAGGTATTACATGGATTAAAGTTGAGATCATAGAGTTTATTCTCTAACCCAACCTTCTGTCAATATAGCATATTGTTCTAGTACAAAAGACGGGTTGAAGAAAGCACTTGTCATCTTGAGTGAAGGAGACTTGGAAGAAAAGCAACACACACTCATTCTTGAGGACAAGACTCCAGGTTCCAGGTTTGATTAATGAAGCTGAAAAGATTCAAAATTATACATGACAAAGTTGATTACTACCCCTTTACAAGTAAACACTATAGTTGAGGTAGCAGTCTTTGTAAAGTATTATACTTGGTAGCATGTGAGCATATTGAGATAAATGCTTAATGTAACAGATACAACTAACATCTCCTCTAGGAGAAACTTCTTGTGTTGATCCCAGGTTACCATGGAGGAATGTTTGATCACAACACTAGAAGAGTGTTGACCTCATTTCGTATTGTATTTCTTACTTTTGATCTTTGCTTCAGACAGTTCACAAGTGATAGCTCTAAAGGAGCTACTGTGATGATTATTCGTGTTTTTGTTTTATCTACTATTATCAAAAGAGTATTATTCTTGCTTGCTATTTTGTTGACCTTGTTCAGGTCACAAGTGATAATGTTGAGGAAGCCATAGTGAAGGTTGCAGAAGGCAACATATTACATGAGATATGAAGCAGACTATGCACATGACCATATACATTCATTCACCCAAAGAGAAGAAGTCCAAGCGACATCCTTTAGGAAGAAAGGATACAATGAATCTTCAAAGACATCTCTAGTAAGAGACAGATTGAGACAAGCAGAGATGTTGTCCTTGAAGAAGAGATAGTTTCTCAAAGAACCAGAGAATCTCAAATGGAGATTGACAGTGAGACAATACCTTCTCCCCCTTTAGCAATTCAGAGGGAGAAAGACATTACTCCAGGTTATCTAGGATCTCCAGTTGATATGTTCATAGATATTGTAGTAAGGCATAAAATGCCTACCTAGACTCACTCTGCAAGAGGCAGAGAAACATACAAGCCTCTCAAGGCACATTCTGAGAAAGCTCAAGAGTTTTTTGAGCTATCCTTCAGTCATGAGCCACTCCATTGATGTTGAGACTCCTTGTCTTAGAGAAGTAAGAAGAGAGTCGGTATGGAAAGATGCCATAACAAAATAATACGAGTATATCTTAAAAGAATGATGCATAAGATATTAATTCAGGGACCAGAAAGGGAAGTCTCTGGTAACTTCTAAGTAGATCTATATGATCAAGCATGCAACTGATGAAAGTGTCAAGAAATACAAAATGAGATATATAGCCAGAGATTTCTCACAAACAGAGGTATTTTTCTATGATGAGACACTTGATCCAATGAACTCGATACACTTCCATCCGTACTACCATCCATGAGATGGAAACTATATTAGATAGATAGATTCTTGATAAGTTTGGATTTCAGCAAGAGTGTTGCTTATCCAAACCTATATCATTACAATGTTGGTGACGAGAGCCTAATCCCGATGACTTATTCAGAAAGCATCGAGTATGATGCACTACTTCTTGGGACAAGAAGTATGAAAGATGACCGATAAGATTTTCTCAAGTCAAGGAAAATATTCTATGAAAATATTAAATAAGTTCAGTATGACAGAATGCAAAATCCACCATGATGGATTTAAAGAAGAAGATTGATGATGATTCAGAAGAGATTGATCCACAACTGATTGGATCACTAATGTACTTGGTCAACACCAGACTTGATTCATGCCATGCAGTGAGTGTACCTAGTCATTTCATGAGTCAACCGAGACATACTCACTAGACAACAATAAAACATGTATTGAGATATATACGAGGAATAGTTGGATATGGACTAAGATATGCCTCCAGTATAAACTTGAGTTTGCAGGATATGCCGATTCAGATTGAGAAGAAAGCACAGTGAACCAGAAAAGAAAATTTGCTTATGTTCTATCATGAAGTTTTCCATGGTTTCCTAATGTAACGGGAAACAAAACTTTGTAGCCTTGAGTACCACAGAGGCAAAGTACATAAGCATCAAGTGTGTGAAGCAAGGTGGCTTCACAAGCTTCTGAAAGATTTACTTAACCATGAGATGGATCCTATGATGATAACCAATAGTCGTGAGTAAAGATCCTTGAGAACCAAGTGTTTCCTGATGGATCTAAATACGATGAGATGAAATATTCTTATTTCAGAGATATGATGCAGAGGAAAATCGTACACATGTAGTACCTTCCTACACATGAGCAGATTTCATATATCTTCACCAAATTAACTTCATGAAGAATGAGTCCCTATTTGATAGGGAGTGTCGATAACTCCAGCCAAGACAAAATTCAAAATACATCCACGTGAGACTTGGCATGATAAAGAATGCCTCCCTAGATGAGAGGGAGTGTTGATGAATGCAACTATGTGAGATATTCTCCAACTTACAAACCTGTGAGGTGTGGATCATTGCAACTATGTGAATCATTTCTCTTAGCTTACAAACCTGAGAGAAATCCCCTAAGAAGGGTATGTGGTTCCTACCAGTGGCAGAGATAGGAACGTAGAGATGACCTCCTCCATTCAGAGAGTGAGAAAAACTCCAGATGATTATCCAGTGGGAAAGGCAATCTGATGAATTGGACATGCCTGGGGCTGAGCACAAGGTGAACAGGTGAAATCCCAAAGTGATGGGTGCATATTCATGCGAACAGAAATGAAGATGATGTGTTATCCTCCTCTAAGCAACAGAGTTAATGAGAAAAATATAGATGATGCTCCTATGTGAGGCAGTGGGAAAGAAGATTTGTAGAGTGGACGTGCATGTGGATGAGCACAGGTGAACGCGTGTAGATCTGGTTCTTTTGTGTAATGCAGTGAGCCAGAGTTATGACATCCCTTTGGATGTGCCCCTAGTGGATGAGCACTAGTGGGTGTATCAGATCCTTTTATATATGTTGTTCAAGAATCAGACCTGCATGTAACCCTAATTTTTATGTAAAGGGTACAGGTCAGCCCCACCTTAATGTGATTAATAATAAATGTAAAAGATAATTAATATGGTTAGTATTAATTATAATAATAATAATAATAATAAAGTGACTTAGAGAGGTCCACCCTGTTGAGCCAATAAACGCCTTTGTTGATTGGACAAGTCTAATATAAGTAAGGGATGATTCCCCATTGTGGAATCATATCTTTCTTGTCGGTTTGTAAATTTCAACAAATACATCTACTTGGGAAAAGGTGCACACATATCTTGGGTGCTAGTATTCTAGGGCTTTAGCACCCTCTTGTGTGCTAGGTCCTTCTTGGTGGTGAAGGTATTTCTCTTGAAGAATATAGCAAAGGATTTGGCTGGGTTTTCTTCCTTTGTTGATAAGGGTTTCCTAGGATACTTCTTGCGTTCTTGTGCATGGTGTTTCTTCTTGTGATCTTGGTTGGTGCAACATTATTGTTTATGGTTAAGTGAAATGATAAAATGCAATGAAATTCATGCTTAACCTAGCTTATGAAAAATCAACAACCTACGACCAAGCGAATGGTTTGGCAGGGAAGGGCTACCAGCCCGCTAGCAATGGTTATTATTAACTATTGTGTGAAACTTATAGTTAAAGATAATGGGTTGTGTTCTCGACGAAAAATAGGGTTGGGGCCTAGCCCCCATCCCTCAGCAGAAACTACCACACGACCCTACCTTGTGACCAAAATGATTACCGTGTGGTGCAATATGTGGAGCCTAGCCTCCAAGTTCAGAACTATTACCATGAGATCGTTGTTATATGACCCTGCCCTTTATGTATTGGTGCAAAATGTGTGGTACGATAGCCCCTGATCGCGAGCATATCACATATGACCTGGGACTACACCTATATAACGTTGGGCGTTTAATGTATGTAGTTAGCGTCGGTTGGTTGGGCTAGCCCATTGACTAGGGTGCTAGACCGTGGGCTAAAACGATGGGGCTAGAATAGTTTAAGTGCGTGGAAAGGTTAAGGTGTGGGAACATGGCCATAGACATGACCGAGGGCCAGATTTTGAGGGCCGGGAATTAAGGGGGCTAGCAAGCCAGCTAGCTCGGGGCCACATAGAGGGTGCCTAGGTGACCAAGAGCCCGAGGAAAAGGGGTTGCGCCTATATTTTTAGCGATTTATGGGTTTAAAACTTTATTGTAAATATTTTGATGGATTATTGGCCAGATTTGGGAGATTTAATCCATTTTTGGAGGATCTTAGGTCCTTTTTGAGGCCAGATATAGGGGGGAAGTTGGGATATGGTTACCAACTTCAGGCCTATATAAAACAAAGGCTCTTGAAGCCATGGGAGGAATTTCAAAGTAGAGAAATGTTGTTGAAATATTGAGGCAAATCCATTTTAATGTAGGGAAGGTATTGAGGAGTGCACCTTTGCGGGCCATTTCTGGGAGCTTTGTTCATCCGTTTTCAGTGCCGTCAGTTTTGATGGGTTCTTGAGATCTGGTAGAACATGACTAGATTAATGTTGTAATCCATTGGCACTTTCATGATGTACATTTAAATCTTCGATCAGAAATAAGAAATCCTTACCCACTGAGACAAAGGCCCAGAGACGTAGGCAAGATTATTGAACTTCGTTATCACTTTGGTGTTTTATGGTTTGTTCTTCTTCATGATTATGTTCAAATCTATATATTATCTTATGGCTGCTATGTTTCCTATTTCAGTCTTCCTCTTTCATTAATTTCTTAAATGGTAAAATAATGTATTCTTTAATAAATCAACCATTGTCATTTAAAAGATCATTTCGAATCATTGAAGGCCCTTGACATCATCATTTAGAGACTTGACATCACCCAGTTGAGGCACCCAACTTGAGGACGACATTGGTTGACATGTGTGGCAGTTCCAGAGGGATTTTTAGCCCAACGTTCCATTTAGAGGGCTAACGTTCCAGCAAGGAGGCTAATGTCACCCAAGGAGGGGCATGACGTCAGCCTAAAAAGCTTAGATTAGGGTTTTATTTGAAAAAATTATGTAAAATTGGATTTTCTCATGCAAACTGGTCATGTCATCCTTTTTGACCTAATTTTGTATTTAAAGGTCATTTTCATTGTATAAATAGGGGATTTTCCCATTGTATTTTCTCACCATTCTTTCACTCACTAAGTGAGGTTTGAAATTCATCTCCTTTAAGACTCTTTGGATGAAATTAAGTGGTGCACAACTCTTGGAGGATGCTTATATTGGTGTTTTTGACATTTTTCTTGGTGGAAAGTCTTCAACTAGGCTAATTGCTAGATTATTCTGGGTTAATGTAAGTGAATTTATGCAATTCTTCTTTACTTTGAATGGTTATAGTACATTTACTTTTCATTTTTTCCAAGATTATGAAATTTATAGCTTAAAACCCTAGGATATCAAGCACATGTTATCGTCCTTGTCTTAATACTTTTTTACCTACTAGATTGTGCTAGAAAGCCTACATTTTTTAAGCATTATTCTAGAGCCATACCAATGTAGCACTCTAGCATAATTTTCTTCATCAAGCCATTATTTATTTCAAGCTTGAGCTAAAGAACAAGGAAAAGCACTAGGGCCTAGGGTTACCTACTTCCTAGTAGTCGTTTTCCTTCTAGGGCTTGTTGATTGAGGCCTTGGGTTACCAACACCTCAAACATCATCTCTCTTTATCCTTAGCTCACACATTATCATTTGATTCCTTCAATATTGTTGCTGCAAAAGTGACTCCATTAGCCCTAAAGGCACTGATCTAGACCTTCTATTTGATTGATTGATGAGAACAATCCTTAAAACTTTTACCTCAAGCTATTTAAGAACCTTTCCTAACCCTAGATTAGACTAATTCACTAAATTTCTTGTTGTTGTTACAAAATTAAGCTACAACCAATTATTACAACAGTAAAATCTCTTAAAAGCAATTGCAAAATTTGATTTTTTACATTGCCTCTTTAGCTTCCGAAAAATGCAAGCATAGTGCTATTATTAGATTATCATTTTTGGTCATTTTGAAGCTAATTTAAGGCATTGATTGTGAAGCCATATATATATATATATACATTGTTGTTATAGATTTATATTTGCTTATTATTTTATCAACTTGTTGCTTTCATTGACAAGTCCAAGGTTTTATGAAGCACTAATATCAAATTGTACTTGCAAAAAATAGTGTTTTCTTGTTGCTTTGTTCTAGGTAGGTACACTTAAGCATATCATTGCTTCATTCACTAAAACATTGGTACTTTCTGATCCGTGTGACTTGTGAGAGGAGATAACTTTCTTGGTATCTAAACATTTTCCTTATCAAAACCCCAGGTCACTGGGGAAATCTCCCCTAGGATATTATCCCTAAATAGAAAGATGTGTCTTATTAAGGTGACAGTGATAGGAAAACCTCATGTTACGCCAATTTGACCTCCTTTAGTCTTTCTCTTTGGGACAAGTACAAATTGCGCAATAATATTTTGGCGTCATTGTCGGGGAACACTGAGTCAATGATCCAGATTTTATATGAAGAACGAAGTGACTGCAGATTATTAACAGGTGTTTAACACAAAATAACAAAGATACAGTAAACCTAGTTTTCTATTTAATAAGGAAATAAACTAAAACTGTAAAATGCAGTGGAAACAAGATTGTTGGAATGGTGGCGGCTTATCTCTGAGAAGAGATGTGACGGTTGCGCTCATTCACAAGAATATGATTACCATGAGGCTCTGAAGGAATTTTTACAATAAATAGGAATGCCAAAAACCATAGACATCCAAAAACCTAACCCTAGGAGATCAATCACCAAAAGTCATGTGGGCCCCGTTTGGATAAGTTAGTACATCAACTTCCTGGGGTCGTAACTTTTGCATACGATCTCCTTTTTAGGCATATGATAGCCCGTTGGAAAGGTATCATCGAGGAGATTAATTTTGGGGGATCAAACATGTATTTAGCTATCATTGAGAAGCTCTATCCCGAAAAAAAATCATCTAGGCCCTCAAAATGGCCTCGAAAGTTAAAATTGCTAAAAATAGTAAATTGCCAAAATTGTCAGAAAACTATTTTGAGCCAGTTGGAAGAGGTGGGTGGCCACCGATATCCACCTATGTCAATCCTCCCTCCTTAGGAAGTAATGGTCTCCATTGCATTTATTTCCCCCACCAGATGAGGAATTTTTTGTTGAATTTGGCACCGGGTGAGCCACTTGCCTTGGTGCAGAAGATGCCCTGCTTTGACGAATCGATAAAGTTGGATTATTTGCTGTCGAGTGCCCTTGATTTGTGTGTCCACAATCTGATCATTGGATGCATGTTGTATGCAATCGGGGTTGATATTTGTTGGTTTCAGCTACTCTGCTACATCTGAGGTGTCCAATAATGGTGGGAAATAAGGGTGAAGAAGATCCACATTGAACATTGAGTGCAGGCCAAGGAAAGGAGGAATGTTGAGCTCAAAAGAATTATCTCCCATGGCCTTGGTGATGGTGTATGACCCATAATGGAGTGGGCAAAGCTTCCGATGGGGTCATGTAAGGCGTTCTTTCTGCAAGTGAAACCAAGCTTTATCACCCACCTGAAACTTATGTGGCACCCGATGTTGATCATGGCACTGCTTGTACTTGTCATTGGACTTATGTAGGATATATTAAACCTATTGGTGGATGTGATGGATCCACTCAATGAACCAGGTGGATTTTTCAGCTTCAATTGGAGCAGGAGATGAGTCGGTCGAGGTGACCGCAAGGGGAAGTGCAACATCTATGGGACCTAATGGTTGGAATCCCAACCCCACCTGAAAGGGGTTGTGGTCGGTTGAGCTATGCAGGGCTCGGTTGTATCTATGTTGGACATAGGGAAGGCTTTCATTCCATGTGCGAGGGTGTTTTGAATTATACATGCGAAGGATATGCACAATCATTTGATTGACGACCTCGGTTTGGCCATCTGTCTAGGGGTGGAAGGTTGTGGATTTGGTGAGCTTGGTGTCCAGCAATGACCAAAGGCTCGACTAGAATGTTCTGAGAAATCGTTTGTCCCAATATGAGACAATGGTTTGTGGGATTCCAAAATGTGCCCAGACTCGTTCAAATAAGAGCTTGGCAGTGGCCTCTGCTGTGATGTTCTTCTTGCAGGCAACTAGAATTTCCATATTAGAAAAGCGATCAACAAAAAAAAAAACACAGTCGTTTCCCTGCTTGGTGGATGGGAGGCCCGACATGTAGTCCATTGAGATGGATTCCCATGGCCTGTCAGGAATAGGAAGAGGGGTGTATAGGCCCTGTTTCTTAGTGGTCAGTTTCGCAATAGCGCCTCTGATACCAATGATCTGGATTTTATGAGCATAACAAAATGACTACAGATTATTAACAGGTTCTTAACACAAAATAATAGAGATACAATAAAACTGGTTTTCAATTCAATAAGGAAATAAGCTGAAACTATAAAATGCAGTGGAAACACATTTGCTGAAATGGTGGCGGCTTATCTCTGAGAAGAGATGTGATGGTTGTGCTCATTCACAAAAAGATGATTACCATGAGGCTCTAAAGGCCTTTTTACAATAAATAGGAATGCCAAAAACCCTAGACATCCAAAAACCTAACCCTACGAGATGAAGCGTCAAAAGTCATGTGAGCCCCGTTTGGGTAAGTTAGTACATCAACTTCCCGGGGTTGTAACGTTTGCATACGATCTCCATTTGAGGCGTATGATAGCCTGTTGGAAAGGTATCGTTGAGGAGATTCATTTTGGGGGCTCAATAATGTCTTTACATATCATTGAGAAGCTCGATCTTGAAAAAACTTCATTTAGGCCCTCAAAATGGCCCCAGAAGTTAAAACTGCTAAAAATAGTAAATTGCCAAAATTGTCAGAAAATTGTTTTGAGCCAGGTGGATATCGGTGGTCATTTTGAGGGATCAATTATGCCTTAGGCTATCATTGAGAAGCTCGATCCCAAAAAACCTTCATTTAGGCCCTCAAAATGGCCCCAAAAGTTAAAGCTGCTAAAAATAGTAGATTTCCAAAATTGTTAGAAAACTGTTTTGAGCCAGTTGGAAGAGGTGGGTGGCCACCAATATCCACCTGGATCAGTCAATTCTCCTCAAAGATGACACATTTCGGTAATACTTTCCTCAAAATCCTTTACTTTACAAATCTTACCTGGCAACTCCACTGAGGGTGATCCCCTTATCCCTTTGATAGTTTCAAAAAAATTATCTGGTGACTCCACTAACCTTTTCTAAGGTTCCGCCTTACTCACAATTTTGTGATATTTCCAAGTTATGGGATCATGGTTCCCTAGGAACAAGTGTATCTGACTATTAATTTCAAAGGTTTTCAAGGATACCTGAATTATTTTGATACAAAATGGTTAAACAAATCTCCAAGATTTGGAGGACTCCCAAATTCTCATATTGTAGAATTCTTGAAGTATATAGGTGAGATAGAATTGGGAGGGGAGGATGTTCTGGTAAAATTATTCATACTTTCTCTGCCATCTTTTTTGCAAGATTGGTTTAATATTGGTTGCGAAGATAGGGGTATATCATATTTCGTAGACCTCATCAGTAGGTTTATTAAGTTTGTGAAACCACAATTCTTGATATATGAAGATGCCCTTAAGAATCTCGCAGTAGCCCTAGAAAATGAAGGATTCACCACTAATATTGTGGAATATCTCAAGGATGTGTACATTACACAATAGCAAGAACCCTCTGATTTAGAAGGAGAAATTTATGAAGAAAATTGTCAACCCCTTGAAGAGGAGCAAGATTTTTCCTATGATTCAATAGAATGCAATGAACATTTAACTAGAAAAGTGAATTATGAGGATGAGGCACTAGTAACCGCTCCTTCATCCGATGAAGCTCTCTAAGATCCTATCTCTCCTGCACAAGATGAAGAGAATGAGGTGAGTCATTTTCCTTTCCAATTTCTTGATGACACTTTGTTCTATGATTCAGAAGGGTAAAAAGTAAAGGAACCCTTGGAAGAGCTAGTTCCTTCTTTTTCTGATGAAGATGAAGAGATGAGTCTTTGTGATGATGTATTGGACCCTCTTCCATTTGATGAAGTCATCCAAGCCAATGATGCTCTTACAAAACAAGAAGTGAACATGGTAAGTTACCTCCCTTTCCAATATTTTGATGATGCTTTGTTTTATGATTTGGAAAGAAAAGAAGTACTAGAGGAGCCATTGGATGCATTAAATCCTTCATGTTATGATAAAGTCAATGAAATTGTTGATCATATTGATGATTTCATACATGTTGGAAGGCGTAAGTGGGATGTGATTGGTTCTAATGAAGATCCCATTTATGACATAGAGGATTATTTCCAAAAGTCACCTTTACAACCATCATATGAGATTACTAATTTTGACAATTGGCAACAAGGAGATGGTATGATTACAAACCTTTTTCAGACACCCAAGGATGACCTGGTGTTATATTCTCCTAGTGATTTTCAGTCATACCTTGAGGATTTTGATGATTATTCCTTTGAGCACTTGGATTTATTCCATGAAGAAGATTATCAACCACCATTGTGCTAATATCTTGATAGAGGTAAGGACATTGTTTTCCCGGAGAAGGATCCTTTTGATAATGTTTTCCATTCCCCTTTGACCATTTTATCTTGCTATGTCATTAAGGGCGTAGTTGGGAAGTATGTACTTTGTCTTAAGTTTCCTCTAAGGAAAACCATATAATTCAAGGATAGGTTGAATAACTCAAGAAGAATTATGTCACCTCAGTATTTCAAACTTCCCTTAAGAATTTGTGAGTCATCTTATAGGTCCTTGCTAGTCCCTTCTCAGACCTTAGATTGTGAAGACGTCCAAGGTAACCAGCCTTCAGACTCTTTGAGTCGGTCTATTGAACCTTTGATTTTTCACGATCCCTTTCTAAAATGGATTGAGCACTTTCCTAAATGTGTGAATTGGCATGATTTTGTCCCTCCTTCCCGCCTCCATGAGCTAGACTTTACGATTTCCTATGATACAATACATTTTTGAACTCATGTTATTTTTTTGCTTGACTTATCATTTTTTTGGTTTATGATGAAGCATAGAGGCATTTATTATGAGACCTTGCTAGGATGGTTTCACTGGCTATTTGACTACACATAGAATTCAACCAATAGGTAAGTAGAGGTAAGTAGGTAGGAATTTTTCATTCATTGTATATACCATCTGCATTTCATGCTAGAGTAGTTGTATTTCCATTTGTATATATGCTTGCTTATTTTCATTTTATTGTACCATATATGAGCCAGGGGTGATATCATCACCCCAAATGATTACTAATAGATTTTGTTGAGATCTAGCAGGTCATAGGTCGTACCAGATATGTTGCATTTCTCATGTGCTCTACAGTGAGCACATGTCCTTGAGTTGGAGCCAGATGTTGTTATAGCAAGATTTGCCTCACCCCATCCAGTCTTGCACAAAAGGCCTTTTTCCATTTCCCTATGCAGACTTTTCATCCCTTTTTACAAATCCCAGAGCTAAAAATACATTTTTTTCCACATATATGCACCTTGCCTACTATACAACATGCATATACGCGGGTTGCACCACTACAGCCAACGTACATCAGGAAATGTGCCAAAAAATTAAAAATGGTGTCGGGTTTCCATGTCACGAATAGATATCAATGATCCTTGGCATTCCATACACTGGAAACGTTCTAAATTGACCCTTCAGTTCCACTTGAAGGCTATAAATGGTTCAATTCCAAACTATGGAAAAGAAGGAGAAAGAATTCAACTTTGAGAGAAAATTTACTCTAGAGGAATAATTCACTTCACATTGAGTCTGCATCCCTTTATCCTTTAAGTCTAAACATAGTGTTCAACCCCTAAGCTCTTCCCTTATTGATTGAGAACTTCATTGTATCTCTTATATGAGCTTTCCTTTGGTGGAGGATTGAAGTGGTGGAGGCCCAGCTGGAAGGAACTTAGTTTCTCGGTTCCGAACCGTGCCGACACAGAAGTCTATAACTTATTCACTTCTGCTAATTATATCTTAATAGAAATACTCTTTTCTCGTCCAATTGATATCTTGAAAATATTTTAATTATTATTCCATGGGCGTATTTGTTATGAATGTTAATGGATTATGCTATTGAATGTGATAACATCATATATTATCACCATATGCTTGCTTTTCTTGGTTGTTGAGGACTAGCTGCAAGTATATTTCTTTGGGTCAAGTGCTCAATGGTGGACTTCATCGAACGTCTAGATGAGGTAGGAATTTTATCTTGTCTTGCTAGCATATTTGTTTATATAGCATACCTGAGAATAGAGTTTATTTCTATAGTAATTTCCGTCTATTGTGATTTTCCCCTATCCATAGAGAGATTTTCCTCGTAACAAATGTTATCCCCTAACCTAGGTATAACTAAGGAGATTATGTCTCGAGGCCCACAAGTCCTAGACATGGAGTACCGAGAGACATATTGACTTGAGCCTAGCCCTAGAGGGCCCATCTTTCTTCTTCAGCACCTCCATCCTATCATCAATAACAACATCCATCCCATCAGCCTGGTCCTTCAGCAGCAGTGGGTCTTTCTCCATGAGGTAATGAGTCTAGGTATGTAATATACTAGATATAAAAAGTATGCAGAACAGAAATAAAATGCTAGAAATGGAAAAATAACAACAATATAACCAGAACAATCACCACAATAACACTGAAATGATATAAGAATAACAACATAAATAACACTTTGATTCTGAGAGCAATGTTCATGGGCCTCTTCAAGGGGGCAACCTCCAGTCGATCAAATCTCTATTACAATAATATCCAAGCTAGGGTTCTCATACCCTCGACACCTATTTATACTAAATACGTCTATCAAAAGAAGAATCTCTATTTTATTGCAAGGCCTTATTAATTTTGACCTTTATTACATCTAAATATATTGTTCTACCTATGTGTGGGTTAGGACCCTAACATGCCCTCCCCCTTAAAAACAACCTTGTTTTCAAGGCTTGAGATGTGAAAATTGTTGCAGAATGGTAGATGGTTCCCAAGTGGCATCTGCTGGAGTTGTATATTTCCACTGGACTAACACTTCCTTGATGGTTCTTTGATGCAGGCGACACTCACACTGGTCTAGAACTGCTTGTGGTTGTAGCCAAATGGATCCTTCTTCATCTAACTCGGGAAGTTTGGTTTGAATTTGGCACTTAGTTCCAATCACCTTCTTTAAGCATGAAACATGAAAAACAGGATGTATCTTAGAATGAATGGGAAAAGCTAACCGATAGGCCACCTGTCCCACATGCCTGAGAACGATATAAGGACCATAAAATTTGGGCGCTAGCTTCTGACAATGCTTGGCCTTGAGGGAATTTTTCTTGTAAGGTTGTAGTCAAAGAAACACCCGATCCCCTTCTACTAATTGACATTTAGAACGACCTTGATTGGCTTTTTGCTTCATGCGATTATGTGCCATGAAAAAATTTTGTTTGAGGGTGCGGAAAATAGCCTCTCAAACTATAAGTGTTTGGTCAACTGCCTGGACCTTTGAGACACCAGGTAAGTATGAGAGAACTAAATGTGTCTTTTGTCCATATACCGCTTCAAAAGGAGTCATGCGTGTAGCAGTATGTTATGAAGGGTTGTACCACCATTCAACTAGGGGTAACCATTGAGCCCACTAATTTTGATTTTCCAAGGAAAAACACCTCAAATATGTTTCAAAACACTTTTTGACAACTTTTGTTTGACCATCAGTCTGGGGATGATAAGTTGTGTTGAGATGCAATTGGGTGCCTTGTAGCTTGGAAATTTCTTGCCAAAAATAACTGGTGAAAGTTGGATCGTGATCAGAAACAATAGAATCTGACATGCCATGAAGCTTGAAGACCCGATCCATGAAAATTTGAGCCACCATGGATGTTGTAAATGGGTGTTGAAGAGAACAGAAATGAGCATACTTGGAAAGGTGAACAACAACCACCATGATGAATGATTTTTTCTCGATTTGGGTAAGCCTATAATAAAATCCATAGAGATATCCCTCCAAATAGCAGGAGGAATCAGAAGAGGTTTTAGTGTGCCCAGAGATTTGACTATTTCTCCCTTGTTGCGTTGACACACATCACATTCAGTGACAAAATTACAAATGTCTTGTTGCATACCATCCCAGAAAAAAGAACATTTGAGCTTGTCATAGGTTTTGGTAAACCTGGAGTGCCCAGAAGTGGGTGTAGCATGAATCTCAGAAAGTACCATGGATTTAAGTTTTGATTGTTTACTTAAATACAAACGACCTTTGTATCGAATCTCATCATGGAGCCAAGAGTACCCTAGGGAAGCTAGAGCATTGGACTGCAATTGTTGGATCAAATGCGAACTTTTGGGATCATGTAGACATTCCTGGTGAATGGCTTGGAGCTAATCTGGTACAATGAAGAAAAGTGAAAAAAGGGATCCATCGTCTTCATATTTTCGGGAAAGTGCATCAACAACCACATTGTCTTTTCCCTTCTTGTAAATGATCTCATAATCATATCCAAAGAGCTTAGTCACCCATTTTTGTTTCTCTGGGGGGGAAATGTGTTGTTCCATAAAATACTTGAGGCTTTGATGCTCTGTCTTAATTTGGAAGTGTTGCCCCAATAGATAAGGGTGCCACAGATCAACGACATGCATAATAGCCAACATTTCCTTTTCATAGATTGATTTGTCCAGATTTCTTTTAGATGGTTGTTTGCTGGTAAAGGCCAAAGACTGACCCTCTTGCATAAGGATAGCACCAATTCCTTTCCCTAAAGCATCATATTCCAAGACAAAGGTCTTTGTGAAATTAGGAAGGGCCAAGAATGGAGTGGTGCACATGACCATCTTCAAGGTTTGAAAAGCTTGAGCAATTGTTGGAGTCCAAGTGAAAGAGTTCTTTTTTAGGAGTGCAATGAGAGGTGCTGCAATCTTTCCATAATTCTTAACAAAATTGTGATGATAACATGTTAAGCCCAGAAATCCATGAAAGCTCTTGAGAGTCTTTGGGTGAGGTCAGTCTTGCATAGCTTCAATCTTTTTAGGATCCACCCTGACGCCATCCTTGCCAACCAAATGACCCAAGTACTCGACTTCTGAGGCGCCAAAAGCACATTTAGACTGTTTCAGGAAAAGTTGATGCTGAGAGAGTAGATGGAGAAATCGATCCACATGAGAAATATGGTCTTTCTAGGTTTTTCTATAGATGAGGATATCATCAAAGAAAACTAAGACAAAATGACGGAGAAAAGGATGAAAGACATGATTCATGAGGCTTTGGAAGGTGGAGGGGGCATTACACAAGCCAAAGGGCATAACCAAAAAATCATAGTGGCCCTCGTGAGTTCTAAAGGAAGTCTTGGGAACGTCTACCTCTTTCATATGTATCTAGTGGTAGCCATAACAAAGATCAAGTTTAGTAAAGAAATGGGCACCACTCAATTCATCCAAGAGGTCATCAATGACAGGAATGGGAAATTTGTCTTTAATGGTAAGTTTGTTGAGGGCACGAAATTTAGGAAACATTCACCAAGAACCTTCTTTCTTCAAGACCATGACCACTGGAGAATAATAGGGGCTCCTACTAGGGCGAATAATGCCTGTGTTAAGGAGTTCCTGGACCATTTTCTCATTTTCATTTTTTTGGGAAAAGGGGTGACAATAGGGACAGATATTGGGAGGAAGGCTTCCTGGTACAAGGGGAATGGAATGATCATGAACACCATGGGAAAGAGGGAGTCCCTGGGGAGTGGAAAAGACCACTTGATGTTTAGAAAGGATGGAT
Source organism: Picea abies (assembly GCA_900067695.1). Taxonomy (NCBI): domain Eukaryota; kingdom Viridiplantae; phylum Streptophyta; class Pinopsida; order Pinales; family Pinaceae; genus Picea; species Picea abies. Next base: position 21,178 of record CBVK0101841803.1, read on the forward strand.
TGGAGGTCTTGTTGCACCGAGGGTGTCTATGCTGCTTGTATGGCATGGAGAACACCAGAATGACCTTTTTTTAGCAGCTTTTCCATGCGATGGGAACTAATGATCTTGGTTGAACTGATGACGATGCCTTGGAAATTATATTGTTGTCCCTCCTGGTCGAATTGCATGGTTAATTTCTTAAAATCCATGAGAATGGGACCCAAAGTCCTTAGCGGGTCTTCACTCAACACAATGTCACAACCTCCCATGTCGATATCAAACATATGAGATTTTAGGTGGTAGTCACCAATTTGAAGACACACTTTTTCACAACACCCTCTACATTTCATGGAGCCACCATTGGCAATCATGGTTTGAAAATTATTGACTGCATGGATGTAGCAATGAGTTTCTTGGGAAATGCAGTGATGAATAAAATTATGGGTGCTTCCACTATCAACCAGAATGATGACCTTCCTATGCTTTATGTAACCGATTATCTTGAGGGCTTGGGGAGAAGAGAAGCCAATGAGAGAATTTAGGGAAATGACCGATTCTACTTCGAGAGGGTTTGAGGGAGGGGTTATGTTAGTGGTTTTAGGTGACTCAGACACAAGGGGAGTTTCAAAATCCTCTTTCGAAATATCCTCCAAGATGGTCATAAAAAGATTTTTTGCCTTACACTTGTGGCCTGGGAAATATTTGTCATCACAATTATAACAAAGGCCTTTGAGTTGGTGTTCAACCATTTCAACCCTGGTCAATTTTTGGATCTTTAGTGGAGTGGAGGGAGTAGTGGGATTTATTGATTTAGTGTGAGGGATAAAGGAGGGTTTCTGGTTTTGAGAAGATATAACCTGTTGTGATTATTTATCTCTTTTAGTAGCCTCCACCCAACTCTCAGGCCAAGCCATGAGGACATGGGCCCGAATTGCATCCTTGAGGCCACTAATAAAACACTCTCGAAAAAAGGCATCAGACATTCCCTCTGTCCGAAAAGCCAGGCGCTCAAAAGAAACCATAAAGTCTTCTATTGTGCCTAATTGTTTCAACTTTGTCAAACAATCCAAATGGTTGGTGTCAGTGTCAAAGTTTTCATAAATATCTACCAAAAAGTGTGTCCAAGCAATATACCCCTGACAAGAAGTTTTTCTCCATTGCCACCATTGCCAACATTCTTGATCTAGATGGAGAACACCATACCGGAGTTTGGAAAAGTCATATGTAATGTCGTATAAAGAGAAATAATATTCCATTTGGGTTACCCAACCAGTGGGATCTGATCCATGTTATTTGGTCACATCAACCCACGAAAGACATAGGTCACGTTGAAAGTGATGGTGCTGAAAGTTATGGGAATGAGAGGAATTTCCAGCTTCAGTATGTGGAGGTGTGTTAGATAAAGGTTTATCTATAGGGATATGTAGCTTGGTGCAGAGCATCGAAATGACATATTCAAGTTCGATAGTTAGGTCTTGTTTGATTTCCTCCATTAAAGACTGCATGGTTGTATTGATGGAGACAACATTGGCACTGAGTTGTTTTACTTCTTGTTGGGACTCAGTGAAATTAGATTGCAAGGTATTGAAGTAAGCTTCCCAGTCTTGGCTACGGGTATGGGCCATGATGATGAGGAAACTGAAATGGGGTGGGTGGGGTCAAAAAATTTGCTGAAAAATGATATGTATGAATGTGATAAGGGCAAAGAGATGAATCCAATGGAATAGGTCTCAAATAATGGTGCCAAAATTTCCAGATTTTTTTTTTTTACACATACGGAGTTATACTCCGGTTTGAAGAATACTGTAGTGATGAAATGCCCAAATGATTAACCGGGAAGAAATGTGTAATGATTTGGCAACCCGTACATAGTTGCGCGACAATAGATCTTATCTGTTTTAATTTGTTTATGTTTCTGTCTCCAAGGGTTAGGTATTCATGGGTTCTATAGAAAAGGGTTTTCCTTGTGCTATAGCTCTCTAATATACATGCGAGGTCCAACAGTAGTACTCAAACCAATATCTCAGGGCACTAACTAAGGAGGCTAGACTGCGCCCTTGACCATACTACCCGACTACCCAGGTACTAGATAGTATCTTCTTGAGTGTTGTTCTTGGTGGCACTATAGCAGTCAGGCGGCCGATCGGTTTATTTAAAGAGGGCTTTAGGTAATCTAGGCCAATCTGTACACAGGTGTTGTATGATGCGCTACCACTCGAAGGGGTACCAACAGGGGTTATAAGGGTGGCCAACATATGTGCACTTAAGTACCACTTGTTTTTCCTGCATGTATGAATCCCTCAACCATGGGTTTATGTGCGTAATAACAGATATATGTGGCCTAAAGACGTCGAAATATGTCTCTACCCTGAAAAAACATTTAACCCACAATTTCTGCCTAGGAAAGTTCTCTGATGCCACTTGTAATAATCCAGATATAAAAAGTATGCAGAACATAAATAAAATGCTAGAAATGGCAGAGTAACAACAATATAACCAGAAAAATCACCACAATAACACTGAAATGATATAAGAATAACAACTTAAATAACACTTTGATTCTGAGAGCAATGTTCACAGGCCTCTTCGAGGGGGAAACCTCCAGTTGAGCAGAGCTCTATTACAGTAATATCCAAGCTAGGGTTCTCATACCCTCAACTCATATTTATACTAAATATGTTTATCAAAAGAAGCATCTAGAGGAAGATCCTTCTATAAGCGGAAGCTTCTATTAGGTCTTCTTACGTTCGACTTATTTTATTTTATTGCAAGGCATTATTAATGTTGACTTTTATTACATCTGAATATATTGATCTACCTATGTGCGGGTTAGGACCCTAAAAAGGTATCATGGTATGTGTCACTCTGATTCTCAAAAAAATTGAATATGTGCATTTAATTCTCTTTTGCTTCATGACGTGTGCGTGGATTTTATGCCTTTTTACTAGCCCATACCTAGGGGGGATGACAGAATTCCCTAGAAAGTTGGTTCCCTTAGGAGTGAGTTGCCAATGGGTGGGTTCATGAAAGGCCATCATTCATTCCCACCATACTTATCACTTTTCATCATCTTTCCTCTCACCCATCCCCTGCATTGGTTCAGGCATTGGGTTTTCCAAGCTAACAAAGGGTTGTACTTTTCCTTGTGGGAAGAAGGGGATAAAGGCCCAGGGGGTAAAAGCAGTTGGCAAAAGATAAAAGCCAAAAGAACAAAACCTTCAGATGCTTCACCCAGGGATCCCTGAGAAAGAAATAAAAGGCTTCTCAGTAAGAAAAGGGAGGGACCCATAAAATAAATAAACTCAATACCTAGTTGGAGGATAGGGGGTCTCATCACGAGAAAGTCTATTAGGTCCATGGGAATGTAGCGGTATGACACTACCATTCAAATGGTTACCATGCCATGGTGGTGGCTCCTGGTGGCATGACCAAGAGAAAGGGGGTCTCATCACTATCCAACCTTCTCATCTCCATTAAATGCATGTGGGTAACATTGTCACCATTGGTCACCACACCAATGAAGTGTCCCCTGGATATTCTCTTGAAAGAGAAAGCAATAAGATAAAAAGGTAAAAAATCATTGAATGGACTTGGAAACATTATCATTCATGACAAGGTGAATCTCACCCTCTTCAAAGGCACCCACAGGTAAGCCATACATTTCCATGTCATCACTACACCCCTTTTCCCAAACATCCCCATACCATCTCATGCACTTACATGACCTAGATTGGTCTTCACCTGGAAACATCCTATTGGGCACTTTAGTCATCTAATCGAATGGAAAATCAAAGTGTTCAATATAAATTGTCAACCCAGGGAAGTCTGTTATTTCAAGATAATTATACATAGTCTATGCTAGATTATGAAAACATCTCTATTCTAATTGTAGTAGGGAAGTTCTTTTTTTTTTAACAAAACAAACAAACATTATCGCTAACACAATTGTGTTGATAAAGTTGGAGTGCTATAGAATTAAAATCATAATTGCAATCTAAACTGATGAATATACCAAAACCATGAATTGACTACCTTAATCTAACTTTCTAATTTACTTTTGCAGGAAGAAATTCTATACTATTGCGGAAGGGAAATCTACTTATTGCAAGAAGCTACTTCACACTTTTAATTCTCCAAAACAAGACTTTAACCTAATGAAGAAAAAGGAAAAGCAGTTCTCCAGCCATGTTCAACAACTAACTTCTAATTCTCATGAGACAATTCTATGCGAATTTACCAAGAAGGAACTAAACTGTAACAACGGTTATATTCAGAAATATCTAACAGTTAAACCATTTGCAATGAAAACGACTAAATCTAGAATTCAAAATAGAGGGAAATCGGTGGGGAAGGTGGGCCCTTTCCTTCTCACTGAATCCACTCAAAGAGATAGGTTACAGTCTGCTAAAGAAATTCAATCCACTTCTTCATTTAATTGCCAAAAAGATGTGTGTACAATAATCACTACTTTCTTCAGTTCAAGGGAAAAGACTAAACAACCCTTTACATTACAAAAGATCTGCTATTTAAAGTCAGAGTCGTTCAGTGTTCAAAAATAGAATAGTCTTGAGAATCCATGATTCTCGGGCTATTTGTTAGATATCATTAATACAAAATCTTGAATTCTCCCTCATAACATCGTGAGCCAGCATTCTAATCAGCAGGTGTTGCAGCAGTCGTATCACAACAGGACTAGTGGCATCTGTTGTATCAGCTTCCGAGATTAAAAAGATTCTATCGTACCAGTTGTGTAACAGTTGCATCTGTTGTAACAACTTTTGAGATTAACAAGCTTCTGTCGTAGCAGTTGTGTAACAGCTTCCAGGATTGATGGGCATCCGTTGCAGAAGTCATGTAACAATTTCAGGGATTGGTGCATAGTTGTAACAGCAACGAGTTTCTCGAATTAGGTTTCCCTAACATTTTGATCATTAGTTAAATCATTTCATGGGTAAAATAAGTGAACGTTATCAATCAAACATGCTAAGTAAATGAAAATATAAAAGCAAGATGAATAGTTCATACCTTGGGGAAAAGGGTCTTGGTGCTCATTATAATAGTCATTTAGCTTAGGAATGAGAAGGTTGAATGATCAAAAGGTGTAGTGAAAAGGGACATTTCTGGGTCCTAACATACCCCCCAACAGAAGACATTGCATGTCCTCATGCAAAATACATTCAACCCTTACTTTGTAGTTGAAGTAGATCAGTATCTCCTCCAGTGCAAAATTGTTAAGAGAAATGTCTAAGTGTCGATAATGAAGAATGTTGTGTCAAAAAGAAAATATGTTGTGTCAACAATCTATTTGGGTTTCTTTATTCCTAAGAACAGGATCAGTTTGAGTTGCTCAAGTAACAACTCGTGAAGGAAATAGAGGTTCTTGTTTGCAAGCTTCTGGTATACCAAGCGTTGATTTATGACGTTGAGATCTCCTCTATTTTACTGATTTTTGTGTAGCAGGAAGTCCATGTTTAGTCTTGATTGATACATTTGTTGGTCCTGTAGCGACTAGAACTTTAATTACCTCATATCCTGCCTCATAGTAAATGTTTCCACACTCAAAACACATGATTTCTTTGTCTCTACCCATAACAACTTTTGTTAGTGCTAGAATGTCCAAGGACCTTCTGGATTCTTCTGTCGAGCAGCTGCCACTTCCTGTTTCAGGGTCTTTAACTCTACTTTGAGGTCATTATTTTTTGTTATTAGTGCAGCGATCCTGGAATTTTCTGTATTCTTGATCTTTTGCTCGATTTGGGAAAATAATCGAGCAAGTGGCACATCCTCAGTATGTTGTGGAGTTGGTTCTTGTGTAACAGTTGTGGCTGTTAGGACTGCTTCTTGTGTATTAGTCTCGACATGTACAGTTGGTTATAATATTACTGGCTCTGGTGGGACAATATTCTGTGGAGCAGTTGGTTCTTGTGTAACAATTGTATCTGTCAGGACTGGTTATTGTGGATCAGTCTCAACGTGGACAGTTGATTCTTGTGGAACTGTCTCTGCATCAACCATAGGGAATAGTGGACAAAGAATAGGAATGGCCTGGTCCATATCATGTCTTCCAATTGCAGCTTCGACAGACCTGGTGGACCTGGTTTTTCTCCTGGGTAAAGTAGAAATGAAAGTAGTGGTTTTCTTCTTCGTTGTTGGAGGAGGAACAGGGTGTTCTTCCTCAAGCATAGAAGGATGATATTCTAGTATATTGGGGTCTGCGATGTTCTGGATATTTTCAATAGACATAGGATGTGCAGAATCATCAGGCGGCACCGATGATTCTGCTATGAATTGAGTACATTAATTTTGAAAGGAGAAGATGGTTTCCTGCAGTTCTGGGCATAAAGTAAAACCTGGTATTCGTACCCCTGTAGAATTCTCTGTCGCAGCAACCAGAGGGTTTTGATTTGATGTTGATCCAATTTGATCAATGGCAGGGATGATTTTAAGGATGGAAATTTATTTTAAAATGTAGAAAACTTGGCGAATCGTACTAATCCGTCATATGCCAACTATAAATGTTTGACGATTTTTTTGTAAAAATATTCAAATTTCTAAGGATTTTATATAGTTCCTATAAAATTTTGGCGATTTTTAAGGTAAAATAATTTTATCCTTTAGAATTTGGGCAAATCATTTTTAGAATAGCGAATCATTTTTTGGAAAAAACCATGGAAAATTAGCCCATGAGCGAAATTTAGCCCCTAAAATCACCCCTAAGATTCAATGGATCTCCGAGGTTTTCCTTTGAATGGACGTTTCCTTTTCTGCGAAGATGCACAGGTAATGATAGTAGGTGCTTGATCGATTGTAGCAGTAATAGGAGAATCATGTGTGATTGCAACAGTGATAGGAGGGTCTGTGTGATAGTTGGTTCCACAGCAGAGGGGGTAAGCGGTCTTCATGTTATAGTGGACCATGTTATCCTTGTTCGCTTTTTAGGTGATACAGAGGTAAGAGCAGGGGTTTTCTTGTCAGAGGCAAGGGGTAGGATTTCAATAATCCATGTATCAACCAAGTGTTGTGATTGTGGTCGAGCGGTTGACTCTTCATCTATTTGTTTGTCCACAGCTACAAGTTGTTGTAATGAAAATTCGTCAAGGCTTGTCTGTTTGGTGCCAGGATGGCTCCGGGTTATACGGTTGCTTTTCTAAGTCATCTTATGGACAACAACAGTAGGAGTTTGGACTATTGTTGTAGCCGAGGGTAGAGGCTCTGGAAGAGGTCCATGGGTTGCATTGTCAAGGACTAGTACAATTCTTTCTGGATTTACAGACTGTGGCTGGTCTGCTGCAGCAGGTAATGGGTTATTGGAAATGCCCATACCTCTGTGAATTAATAGGCTGATGAGTCTGTGATTAGAGACGCAGTTCTTGGGGCTCTTGGATTTTTTTACAAAACGGGGCATGTTATGCAATGAATGTAGGAGAAATTAAGGAATGTTTATCAATTTCTGATGTCACAAATGTGATAATAAGATGAAATCAGAAAAATAAACAACTTGGTATCAGCCTTCGCAGGTAATGTTCCTTTTTAGAAATATTGTGACTTTCCCCCATGGCTCTAGTAAGGAATTGACGTCTACACCTTTGCCTTTGGTATGAACTCACTAAGTGTTAACGAGGAACCCCTTCTGTGCATCTGGGTTATGTGTTTTTCTGTTAAACCATCGGTCTCCTGTTCTTGGCAACCCCATTACAGCAACAATGCTTGCTTTTGTTACTAGAATCCTTACCCCATTCACCATTGAATACCCTTCAGTAAGATTTTAACTAAACTCCAATACCTCGTCCTCACTAAACTCTTTCAACTTCTTAAAATACGATATCCAACCGGCCTGAAGAAATATTTGGTAGTCCTCTGGGTGTAGCAACAAACTGTCTAGAGTTGCAGGTTCATGTCTCACAACCGATCCTCCCATGATGTTTCTTGAGAGTCTAATAGGCTCGTAGGAGGAGAAACTATCACCTAAATCAGAGATGCAATAAGCTCGAACATGGTTTGTAGAAAGAATACATTGTCATAGTTAAAAGAAGTGTGGGTGGAAAGGTGGTGGAGGTGTGTATAAAATTCGGAATGAACGACAAAATTTACATTTCCCCCCCCACCCCCAACTAAGTGGATTGGCTCCAGGTGTAACCGGTTAGTAAATAGGAAATCGTGCTTTTATATCTTCATTACTTTAACATGCAGGATTAGTCACGTACCTCAAATCTTACCGCAGATAACGACATGTCGGAGTAACCGCACAATGCAACCGTCGTTGGAATGGTGCGTAATAGCTGGCATGATGAAGGATCATGAGAGAAATGATAGCTTGTGTAGAGACATAGTCCTTACTGTAGTGAGCCAACTGGGTATCGCTGAATGTGAAGTCACATCATAATGATGTAGCACTTTCAGATAGAAAGCATCAGTATTGTCTAATCAGTGGTATTGTTGCACGAAAGATTGGAGGGTTGGAGCCGCAGCATCAGCAAAAAGAAAGAGTGAAGTGGCAAAAAACAACAACAGTAATTAGTGTATCAGCCGGTTCTTTTTCAAAAATCTCGGAGGTAGGTGTAACAACATTGAAATCGACCAACTTATCAAGAGAAGGTGTAACATCATTGAAATCGGCCAGTTTATCGAAAAAAGGTGTAACAACATTGAAATCAGCCAATTTATCGGGAGAAGGTGTAACAACATTGAAATCGGCCAGTTTATCGGAAAAAGGTGTAACAGCATTGAAATCAGCCAATTTATCGAGAGAAGGTGTAAAAACATTGAAATCGACCAAATGCTACCTTACTTTGTTTCTAGGAAGTTTTTTGTTTCCTTCTGTTCATCAATCTACCTGCACACACATAATTGTCTGATACCTTTCAAAGCTTTATTAACATAGTAAAGAAAATAGAAAATTTTCAACTAAAAATAGAGAAATGCAAATTTTTCTCAGATTATTTATATACAAAGTCTGAGCAAAAGAAGTCCTAAAGTTCAGAAGGGGAAGGAGCAAGCTTCTTTCCGTTTAAGATTTGATAATCTGTATCAGTTGTACAACTAGTTTTGAATTCTGTCTTGGACAGTGGACGCTGATACAGATGCAAGCGATGACCATTTGCATGTAAGTGTGTATTGGATCCATCAATAGTAATCAACCGAACTATCCCATTGGGAATGATGGTGCTTACCTTGTAAGGCCCTAGCCATCGTGTACATAGCTTACCTTAAAATTAATTAAAGCGTTAATCATACAACAGAGCCCAATCTCCTTTCGAAAATAATTTCTTCTTAATGACTCGGTCATGCCATTTTGTTCATTGTTGTTGAATCACTGTGGTTTGATGGATGGTGTCCAAACACTTTTCATCAAGCTCGTTGAGCTGCTGAAGTCTGGCTTTCTGTGCCATAGTCAAGTAGAGGCATCTTGAAATATGTTGTGCCAATAATAGCTCATCCTTAAAATTTTATGCCCAGTCCTTTTATCAGCAAAATGACCCCCACAAAGGCCATCATGGCAAGCTTTCAGCAGATAATAAACCTCATCATCCCTCACACATCTCCTAATTTCTTGGTCCAAGCCTGTGTAGAAGAGGTATCCTCCTATCCAATTGTACCTAACACTCTTTTGAATAATTTTCCTTCTTTCTCGAGGAGACAGATGTGGAGGTATCTTCCCTACAACCAAATAATTAGCAATGTCTGCGTACTAAGATGAGTGAGTAGATACTGCAAACAAATGTTCATCAGGAAAGGAATCATCTACAGGTGAATTATCATCATTTATATGTAATCTTGAGAGAAAATCAGCAACCACATTTTCTTTTTCTGGTCTATCGAATATAGTGATGTCAAATTCTTGCAGTAGTAACAACCATCTTGTCACTTGGGCATTAGTAATAGGTTTATTCATTATATATTTGATGGATGTATGATCAATATGAATAAAAGTTGGGTAACCAGTTACATAATGCCTGAATTTATTTATTGCATATAATACTACCAAGAATTCTCTTTCAGTAACTGTGTAATTTAACTCAACATGAGCCATGTTCTTGCTAATATAGTAGATAGCATAGGGTTCTTTGTCCTCCTATTGCCCTAGTACTGCACAAATTGTAGAGTCTGAGGCATATGAAGAAATGTGAAAAGGCATAGCCCAATTGGGCCCTCTCAAGATCTACAAAGGAAAATTCACAGTCGTCAGTCCAACGAAAGTTAACATCTTTTGTTAGTAAGAAAAACAATCGAGAGGCAAGTTTAGAGAAATTTTTAATGAATCTCCTGTAATACTCGGCGTGCCCTAAAAAACTTCTTACCTCTTTCTGATTTGATGGAATTGGAATGTCCAAAATTACCTGGATTTTGGCTGGATCTACCTGAATCCCTGCATAAGAGTTGAAGTGTCCCAACACTACCCCTTTACACATCATCATATGCAACTTTTCTGTACTTAAAGAAAGATGAGTCTGTTTACATATTTTGAGCACTTTTTCCAGATTAGACAAAGCATCTTCGAAATTAGTCCCATAAGGTGTAAATTCATCCATGAATATTTCCATACAGTCATTCACCATATCAGAGAAAATACCAATCATAGCTCTCTGGAAGGTGGCTGGTGCAATACACAAGCCAAATAAGAGAACCTTGTAGGAAAATGTACCCCAAGGGATGGTAAAGGTGGTTTTATCTTGGTCCTATGGGGAAATTTGTATCTGGTTATAGCCACTGAATCCATCTAGGAAAGAAAACTATTTTTTTCTGACTAAGTTATCTAAAACCTGATCAATAAATGGCAGAGGGAAATGATCCTTCTACATTGCCTTATTCAGGGCTCTATAGTCCACACACACTCTCCAATTACCATTATTTTTAGGCACAATAACCAATGGCGATACCCACTCACTGTCTGATATAGGATATATGAATCTGACATTGAGTAGTTTATGAAGTTCTTCTTTAACAATTTCTTTAAGGTTTGAGTTCATCCTCCTTTGCGGTTGGCAAATGGGTCAGCATTCCTCCTTGATGTATATATGGTGGGTTCATAGTTCAGAGGGGATGCCTTTCATATCCATGTAATCCCATGCAAATGCTTCTTTATGTTCAATCATTAAATTCATCAGTCAACGAGTTTCAACGTTGGAGAGATCGAGATTGATGTTCAAGGTTTTTCCAGGTTCGATTTCTGCAACGACGCTCTTAGAACTAATTTTAGGAAATAATTCGGCTATTGTTGTTTCATCATCTGTTGTTACAACATTTTCTGTTACAACAACTATTGTTACAGCTGAATCACTCTGATTGTCGGCAGTTTTGGAGAACATTTCCGAGTTCATTTCTTCCTAGGCCATAGGGTCAAAGACTCTGATCAATTGGTCGTGTGTGTGTTGTGTAACAGCAGAGGGGTCACAAATAAAATAGTTGATTAACTCATCCTCTGTCTCATCCTTGAAACTTAGGGCCTTTCCTATAGTTAGCATAGGTAGAGCACTTTCAGCCTCAGTGTCCATCCATAGAGAGTTTTCAGGTTCTGCACTAGGTGTAGCATGAGGATACAGGTTAAGTTTTTTTGTGTCATAACCATCAGACATGGTCATAGAACCAGATCGACAACCTATGAAGGTGTTAGCTGTGGCTAACCATGGTCATCCTAGAATTAGAGGATGGCCTCCCAGACTAGATTTAGGCTACAACATGACAAAATCAGTAGGATACTCCCATGAGTCTACTAAAATAACTAAATCATCGATTACTCCTTCTGGTCTGATGGTAGAGCGATTAGCTAATTCTAGAACAATAGGATTAGGTCAGATTTTTGTTCTAAGTTGCAGAAACTGCATAGTTTATATTGTCATGATGTTAATTGTTGCCCCTAAATAGACTAGTACACACGAAATAGATGTCTGTTCAATTTTAACTGTAATGGTAGGGTTTCCTGGGTCGCCATATTTAATAGGTGGAGTTTTGCTTAGCATTATCTCAGAAAAATCCCCCACTACATGCACTGTGAGGGGATCTTTAGGTTTTCATCAAGGTTTTCTGATACATAGATCCCTCACGGTCTTGGCATAAATAGGGACATCCCTTATTGCTTGCAGTAGTGGAATATTAACGTG